>NNCF01126450.1:15287-48642 GCA_002313205.1 Laupala kohalensis
ATATATATATATATATATATAACTGTTTAACTGTGATTTACTATTTAGCGTAAGAGAGGAGTGAAATTGGTACATTGTCATGTCTCTTACTATTATAATGTACTAATATTGCTAATTTGTTGGATTGAAATCCTAATACCTACACGTGTTGCAATTTCGGGTCAAATTTTTCAAAAATGTTTATAAATTGCACTTATATTAGTCGATTAGACGGTGTGGAATATGATATATAATTGTTTTGACTGTTATTTACTATTTAGCGTAAACAAGCAGTGAAATTGGTCAAATGTCATGTTTTTTATTGTTCTAAAGTACTAGTATCACTAATTTGTTAAGTCCAAACCATAATAACTGTAAGTATAGCAATTTTGGGTCAAAACTTACAAAAATGGTTATTAATGCATTTATATTACATATTAGTCGATTTGACTGTGTTGAATTTGCCGTCGAAGTGAGTCGGTCCTGCCGATGGGTACAGAGAAGGCTCCCAAGTATTTCTTTTCTTTTACTTACTATATTTCTAGTTTTCACTTTTATTGCTTTTATTTTCTTTACGGGTCTTCTGTGAGCCGAACGCTCATCCATGTGTTTGCTGTGCATGGCGACCCGTGTCAAAAGGAAAGGGAATCCTGGTGAGTGAGGAATTGATGCGTGCATTCTCAGATGGGTCCTAGTACACTCGCTTTGGCCTCGTCCTCTTCTAGACGGGAGATCAGGGACTAAACTACACTCGACCAATCAATTCCGACTTGGTCTTCGACTGAACTCCAGGGTGAGAGGGGGGCGCAGGGTTCCTTCTCATTGGTCGGTGGCGTTGGAGCAACCCTGCTTAAAGAACCCTGCGTGTCCCTGCTATATCCCCGTGTCAACCCTGGCACCCAAGTGGGGTGTCCCCTTGTTGGACTCCATGGTGGGTGGTGAACACGGGGATGAAAATTAAAATTCATACGCATGGAAACTACTGCCCCCTAACCTGTCACCCTCTTGTTGCTCCCTCCCTATTGCCATCTTCGTCTAGAAAGAGGCGATTAGTTGATGAAACTGTTGATCTCAACTGTTTCTTTTGTAAGGATAGCGACAGGCTCACAAAGCCTCGCTTCCATTTAATGAAGTGTGCTGAAGAGGGAAAGACTTTTATGTCCATCAATTCGGTCCGTCTTGTGAAAGCAATTGACGATACCAACGGAAAGCTTCAGTCTGTCGTGCGCCAGCGGAATGGTGAAATTCTGTTGGAGGCACGCAGATATAAGCAGATCGAGGCTAAAACTAAAATAAATTGCTGGTCTCAAAATAAAGACCTTAACACATCCTGTCCTGAACATGTGCAAAGGCGTCGTAAATCACGAAGACTTTTCACATGAGTCAGATGAAGTCTTGAAGGCATTCTTTGAACCCCAAGGCGTGGTAAACGTACACAGAATAAAGAGGAAGTTGCTGGGAAAAAGAGTCCCCCACCTCCACATTGGTTCTGGCGTTCGACAATCCCTCTCTACCGGAATCCATATCCTGCGGTTTTTATACCCTGTGGTGTATTATTTGTGGACAGCCGTCTCACGAATCGTCAGCTTTCTCATCGTCTCCGTACTGCGTAAATTGTAAGGAAATCCATCCCTCCCAATTCCAACAACTGCGCAAAATATATCATGGAGAAAGACATCCAAAGGATCGTTACGGAAAGGGAGTCTTTCCCCGAGACCAGGCATCGGTACCTTAAAAAAAGTCCGGTAACTATCACCAAATCCTTTGCAACAGCAGTCAATGCACCGAAACCATCTACAGCTTCTTTTGACTGTAAGGTGGTTTTGGAGGAAATAGAAAAAACCAAGATGTGTAATTCTGGTGTTCAGGCATGATTGGATGATCCTTAAGTCTTAAAAGACGAATTTCTGAGGTGAAAAATCCTTATACCTACTGTAACGAAACGTGATGGTGTAATGGTGTTAACCTTACCTTAATTAACTGCTTCGGCTAGCTTGAGATCCCACTATCTTGTACTAAACGTTATAAGTAGGTTCGGCCCCTAAATTAGGTGAGGACGACACTTATAGGAAAACGCTTTATTTTAAATAATATTAGTTCAATTATTTATTGACATATGAATACATGCGGAGATAATAATACATGCACACTCCCCATCCAAAATCACCACAATTCACATTTACAAAAAAAACTCCTTTCTCAGTTTCACTAGACCCTTAATGACGCCATAATTAAATACAAACACGTTATTTTGACAGAATTAATAATTTTTAGGCCCTTCTCCGCCCTTCTTAACATGGGTGTAATCAAAATTCCTTGGCTAAGGCATCAAAGTTCACAAAAGTTGCACTCATTCTTCTTCGCAGCGATAGTACACATAACAGGGCTAGCCGCAACCAGTTCATGTTACCTTGGTAAAGAGGTACCGCTCGTTAAAAGTTGGGGTAGCAGGTCAGTGCTCTTCTCCTCGCGCCAGAATTCATTCACGCTAGCAGCCCTCTCCCAGCTGTTAACTCGCGTGCCGCCGAAGAAACCAATGATCTTGGCACCATCACCTCGGTCCTTCTATCAAACCGCCGACGCCGTGATGATGTCTCGTATTTAGAGTTCTTTCCAGAACTGAGTTTACTTAATTTCGGATCCAGCTTCCGTATAAAGTTTCGACCTAATTATTGCTTACGTATTGGTGACGACTTTCAGCCCCGAATTCTAATCAAGCGAATAATTAGTCGATCAAGTATTAATTCAACTCGAACATTGTACTCTGTTCGTAAATAGCTGAGTGGTTGTCACACCACTCACACAAAAATCAAAGTCGAGAATACTCGCAGAAAATCAACGAATTGCTCGAACTATCTCGAAATAACTTTCTTTAAGTGAAGTCTTGAAGTAATTTTCAAAAAGTGAATCTGAAGTACTTTTCTAAAAGTCCAAAGTGATGTCTAAGTGTAATGATCTTTCAAAAAGTTATTACGAAGTGATCTAAGTGAAGTCTTCCTGGAGCGTCTCTGCTCGCATCTTTAATAACATTATTCCCTCTCTATCACCCTGAAGCTCCCTCACGTGCTCATCTTTCTAAAAATCACATGACTTTTGATGTCCAATTAATTTGACTCATACTCCACGTGGAGCCGCTTTCATTGGTGATATTTGACGAAACGCTTGCCAGTTCTAAACCAATCATCATTCTTGGTTTTGGAAAATTTCTAGACTCTCAAGACTCTGATTTTTTCCACACATCCCCTCAGTGATTTTAACCAGACACACTTTCCCTTTATTAACAATGTGATACTTGAATTTTGACGGCCTGAGAAATCTTGTATGTCGAACATCTCTCGTAAGTTTTCTATCCCCCTGGAGTCTCGACCCTTCTCGAAGCTAGCGACCACGCGCGTCTCAGTTTTATTACCCTACTAGCACGTGCAACCTTCATTGTTGTTCGCTTACAAAAAACTCCTTCCTTCTTTCTAGTATTTTTCCATGTCCTTTCGAAACAACTGCGCACCCGATCCTCGTCTGTCACTAATATCTGACCTCCTTTGTTTTAAAAATACTGAGACCCTTTTTGTCCCTTCTTTATGTGAATCGTATCATCTACGCCACTCGTTATTTTTTTAACATTTGCTACTTTCCCTTCTCCTTCTGGCAGATGTAAATGCGTAGTACGTCACCCCCCTTCCATTCTGGTAGATTTATGACGCCTCTTTCGAGCAAGGAAGCTCGCTCAACCGATCTCGTAGCGAACCCTCGCACTTGACTGTACGTCGCGGTAAAATTCCGCTGCTTACGAATCTTTTTATTCATCAATTAACCCGATAACTTTTATTAATTGTGAGAAATTAATCATTTCTTACTCTACAAAGTATAAGGTATCACCCAAACAAAAATCTGCACCTCAACTTCAACTAATGTCCAGCAAGCGAAACTCGCGAAGTAGCAATCCCCCCGAGGAATATATCGGGGTCGTCCCTGGCGGAGAATTCGCTCCCCTCAGCCCGAAGACCTGACGCTTTGAAGTTGGATCAACTTCCTCTAGTTGCCGCTCAAGGAGCAGAAATAGTGGACTTGTTGTGTCCGCGAGTGATCATTCCAGCAGTGAGCACGGCGACTCTTCCGGGGAGGGGACCACAACTAGATGTGACTTTATAGTCATCCACAAAAATAAATCAAAACATCGCAGAAAGAGCAGATAAACTCCAGACATTGGCTCTTCTTTCCTGAATCCTGAATGGCATTCATGTCCGTTCGGATGATCTAAAACTCTTACTGTCTCGTCGTTCTCCTCTAATAGTATGCCTTCAGGAAACATACCTCTTACCAAAACACTGTTTTCTCTCCTGGTTATACCTGTTATAGGGCAGACTTAGAAGACGACCTACGGGTACAAAGTGGAGTCGCTGTGCTCGTAGACGCTTCAGTCCATGCCATAAAGTCTCTATATCAAGCGTCTTTTAGACCCTATGTATGAAGGTGAGCTTACCATTCCTTACATTTACGGTATGTAATATTTATTAAATTCCCCCTGGGCAGTCATTCACGAAGAAAGATCTTGCCCGTCTGATGGACCAGTTGCCTTCCTCATTTCTTATCGCCGGGGATTTCAGTGCCCATAATTCGATGTGAGGTTCTTCACACAACTGCCCAAAGGGTGATATCATTTGAAAACCGTTAGATAGCCGAGATATAGCGCTCCTTAACATGGGTCACTCCACCCACTTCTGTACAGCTTCTTGATCTTTCTCGGTGCTGAATTTAGCCATCTGCAGTTCCAGTCTTTCCCCACTCTTAGACTGGACTGTTCTTGACGATCTGTATGGGAGTGACCACTACCCGATTCTTATACATTTCAACATCTTTTGCCCCTCGGTTTCACGCCCCTGTCAGTGGATATTAAAAAAAGCAGACTGGGATGTGTTTAAACGCAACATCAATCTTTGTGATGAGCCTTTCGCCGATGTGAATGCTATGGCATCCCATTTCACCAACGCGGTTTTAAAAGCCGCCAATGTTGCCATCCCTAAATCATCATGTAATCCAAGGCATTGCCCTGTTTCATGGTGGAATTCGGATTGCGCAAAGGCAGTCAGCGCTAGAAAGAAAGCTTTAGTTTCCTACTGTTGAAAATATCAATGAGTTTAAAAGGTGCAGAGCCAGAGCAAAACGAACTCTTCGAAAAAAGTAAGTCGTCCTCCTCGAAGGCTTACATTTCATCTCTTACAAACCGTACTCCATCATCAATCCTATGGCAGAAAGTTCGCAAGATTTAAGATTCATGGTCCTTATTTTCTATCCCTGGTCTCAATGTAAATGGACAGCTCGAAACTTCACCCGAAGTCATCGATGAGGGACTTGCATTGCACTATG
This sequence comes from Laupala kohalensis, assembly GCA_002313205.1. Taxonomy (NCBI): domain Eukaryota; kingdom Metazoa; phylum Arthropoda; class Insecta; order Orthoptera; family Trigonidiidae; genus Laupala; species Laupala kohalensis. The sequence goes on from NNCF01126450.1 coordinate 20,631, forward strand.
AAAGAGTCTCTAACTCAGGTTTTTCTCCAACGTTTCTTCAACAGAAAGCTCGCGCGGAAAAGTGTTGCTTGGATTTCTCCAGTTGCAGGCACGAGGAATATAACATTCCTTTCTTTATGACGGAGCTGACCTCTGCCCTTGCGTCTTCGAAATATACAGCCCATGGTCCTGATCAAAGACGTAACGCGATGCTAAAACATCTTCCACAGATAGGCATAAAATTCTTTCTAAAGTTATTTAACTGTATTTGGAATGAGCATTCCGTTCCCGCTCAATGACGTGAGGCCATAATTATTCCACTTCCGAAGGAGGGAAAAGATCGTTCTAATCCGTTGCACTTTCGGTCGATTTCTCTGACAAGCTGCGTTTACCAATTGTTAGAAAGAATGATTAATCGTCGCCTTGTTTGGTATCTGGAATCGCGAAACCTTCTGACCAATATTCAATGTGGCTTCAGAAAACAGTGGTCAAGGCTAGACCACCTTGTTGCGTTGTCATCTACCATCTCATCAGCTTTTGTATTAAGGGAACACCTAGTGGCCATCTTTTTTGACCTGGAAAAAGCTTATGACATTACCTGGAGGTACGGAATTCTATGTGGGGATTCCGAGGCTGTCTTCCTCTGTTCCTGGAGAACTTCCTATCTCAACGCTCCTTCCGCGTTAGTCTCGGTACTTACTAATCATCGAATCTTCCTTTGGAAAACGATGTCCCACAGGGCTCAATCTTAAGCGGCACTCTCTTTGCCATAGCCATAAATAGCATTGCGTCAAAGGTTCGAGAACCAGTACATGCGTCTCTCTTCGTTGACGACTTTGCCATCTATTGTTCGTCTTGCAACATCTCTGTCATCGAGAGGTAACTGCAATTGGTTTTATACCGTTTACACGAGTGAAGCGTGTCTACCGGCTATATTTTTTCTGTATCTAAGTCATGCTGTATGCATTTCTGTAGGATATACCATCTCCATAAAGATTCAGATCTTTTTCTTGGGGGGGACAACGCCTTCTTTTCGTTGACTCTGCAAAATTCCTGGGTCTCACATTCGACCGCACACTAACTAGTCGCAATCACATCCGAAAACTACAATCCCGTTGTAATTCTTCTCTAAACCTCCTTCGCTGCTTAAGCGCATTATCATGGGGTGCAGACTGCACTTGCCTTCTTCGTCTGTATAGATATCTCATTTAGTCTGTATTAGATTAACATTATCCGTCATGCAGGAGTTTGCATTGCTACTGGTGCTTTCAGCACTAGCCGAATAGAATGCTTACTAGTAAACGCTGGCGAACCACCTCTTAACAAGAGACGTGATATTCTACTTGGATCTTACGGAGTGAAACTGATGGGGGTTTCAAATCACCCCACTCGGCAACACCTACATTCTCCAAAATTTATTTCTTCTTACGTTGCAAGACCTTCATTACCCCGCCTAGCAGGTGTCCGTTTTAAACAACTGCTAGAGGAAAATGTCATCACACTACCTCATCCAGTGAAATACCCACTCTCCCTCACACCACCTTGGTCCCTCATGCAACCAACTATCGACTTTCGGCTGTCTAAACTTTCAAAGCAAGACACTCCTGCTGCTGTGTACCAACAGCACTTCGGAGAACTAAAAAACCTATTTGGATCATATGTTCATATACACTGATGGCTCAGGAATGAATAATTCCGTTGGTGCTCCTTTCCACTGCCATAGTGCCACCCGTTCTTTTCGCCTCCATTTCTTTTTAGTGCAACAAACGGCGGCGTGGAGCTTCTGGCGACGAAACAGCAATACTGACGGAGCGCATGGCGGAGTCTGGTGCAATATTGTGAAGTTGTGACTTGGCTAAGATAGCGTCAGAGAGTAGGTTCGACTGAGACAGTTGATGTCAATTCAGGCCGTAAAGGGAACGAGGTAGGAAGAATTCGGCAGAGACCGTAAAAGTCTAGTCTGACCGAGAAGGGGTGTTGTAGGAAATTCGGTAGAGACCGTTGAGTCAATTCTAACCGAAAATGCGGAGTGGAGTCACATATCTCTCTCCATCTCCTTTCGAGCCTCGAACCCGAGCACCGATGTCTCGCGTATTTATATTGTGGTCCGCGCTCAGTCAGTAGTTCTATATCGTTGTAAGCGCTTCTGATGCGCGGGACATTTGACCCCACTTCACGACAAAATGAAGTCGGAATGTGCTGTTTAAAACGAGCAGATCCTCTCACTTAAAACTGATACTAACTCCCAAAAACCCTCCACAGTAACTAACAGAAGAATATTTAACTTCACAAATTTAAATACACTTCTAACATTTCTAAATAATGACACGTGGACTCAGGTTTATGAAACCTCTAATGTAGATAGCACGTACAACAAATTGGCTGACTAAAGGAATCAAAACATCATGTGAACAGAAGAGAATACTCCATATGTTAACTAAACAACCATCATGTTCCATTCAACTCAAAACATGTTACAAACAATACACAGTAGTGCTTAAGAAAGAAATAATTTAAGCCAAACAAATGACGAATGACAAATACATAGAGAAATCTACCAACAAAATGAAAGCTATGTGGAATATTGTTAAGCAAACCACTATGCAAGTCACCAATAAACAACAACACATAGAATTGATACAAGACAATAACAAAATAGTTGACCCCATTGAAGTTGCTAATACACTCAACTATCATTTCACAGGCATAGCCAACCAACTACAAAATAAGCAAAACACAACCACTCTACAAGCACTACCAAATGATATTCATGTAACATCAACAATATATATCAGGGAAACAAATGAGGAAGAAGTCCTTCAGATAATTAGTAAAATGAAAAACAAAACATCCTCCGGAATTGATAATCTACCAGACACGGTCATTTAAAAAATAGCAATGTACATAATCAAACCACTCACTCACTTGTATAACAACTCCTTAACTCAAGGTATCTTCCCACAAATTTTTAAAACTGCTATCATAAAACCTCTTCACAAAAAAGGAGACAACTAATGCAACAAAATAGGCCAAAATCACTTCTCACAGGTTTCTCAAAAATACTAGAAAAACTATTTAATAACAGATTAAAAAGCTTCTTAACATGCAACAAAATTATTACAGACTCTCAGCATAGATTTAGGAAAAAAAGATCTACTGAAACTGCTCTGTTTGCTTTTCTCAATGAAATTTTGATTGCACTAGAGCAGAAAGAAATCCCTGTTGGATTATTCTTAGATCTCACAAAAGCTTTTGATATAATTAATCATGAAATTCTTCTCAGTAAACTAGAAAATTATGGAATTCAGGGAATAGGATACAACTGGATAAAGTCATATTTATCTGAAAGACAGCAAATAGTTCAAGTATCCTACCAACATGAAAATCAAATAAAACATCACCGGTCGCAGCCCATGCATGTCACTCATGGAATTCCTCAGGGCTCCACCCTGGGACCCATACTATTTCTTCTATATATTAATGACATCCCATCCATCATCAAAAACCACAAAATTGTATTTTTTGCTGATGACACAAACATCTTATTCCATGTCAAAATTGCTGAAAACTTACTTAACACTACCAAATCCACTATCGCCACCCTCATCCAATGGTTCCAACAAAATAAACTCATAATAAACACTGGCAAAACGTACATAGTTTCCTTCCATAATCCTCATTCATCTAAACAGCACACACCTAACATCGAATCTAATGGCAACCACCTCATCTTTAAACAAATATTTTGGGGACAAGCACCAGAAACAAAATAAACTTTTAGTTTACAGAAGATAATAATACGAACAATCACCAACTCTAATAAAGTTTCTTCGTGTAAACCATTATTTGAAAAGTTGAAAATACTTCCACTGCCATGCATGTACATTTTTGAAACTTTGAACTTTGTAAAAAAAGGATCTACTAGACAAAGGACCACTTTATACATATAATTCCACTGTTCATGTTCACAACACTAGACAGGCCAGAAATATCCATCTACCACAGATAACATCCACTCTTAGCCATAAAAGCACTCATAATGCAGGTAAATAGCTATATAATGCATTACCACTAAACCTTAAAATCATCAATACACTGAATCCATTCAAAACAGAACTTAAACAATTCTTACAACAGAAACTCTACTATTGCATACAAAAATTCCTCAATGACAATAACTAATGTATGACATACAACCTGTTGCAGGTAATCATTAGAACAAAGGTGCAGAATGTTACCCATGATGCAGGAAAACCACATTAAATCTAACTAATTAATAATCTAACAACATTAAATTACACTGTTTTAGCATAAATATAGACCTTGACATAAATTAATAAAATAAAAGTAAAATAACACAATTCCTACCATATTATATAGTCTGTGATTCCTACCATAGATATCTAATAATCCTAGCCTAAATAATTATTAATATTCTGTAATAGTAAAAAATAATTGTACTTTATGTTAACATCAACTTAGCCTAAGTTAAATGAATATGGTTAAATGTATCAAAATTATTACATTGTTGTTATTCTTATATATAAATAATATTGTTATTGTTGTTAGTATTATGATTCATCATACATCATTGTTATGATCTATGTGGTTCAATAAAATAATAATAACCCGTGTGGGTTTCAGTCCCCCATCAGGCGCCTCCCCAGGTGGCGGATAGGGGAACGCTCACCAGATATGATTGGGTATCGGGGAAATAAAATACCCAGGGTGGACCAGACTTGAGAGGTGGTAGTCTGTTATCCCACAGTCGTCCTGGGAAGTACCACCACTACACGTATGTGTGGAGCAGGCACCAACCCTAAGTTATCCTTTGAACCACCTTGAATTGTTCCGACATATCATTCATCCTTTGTTCCATTCTTTCCCTTTACTATCGGCGAGGGAAGCGTCGAAGCCGTAAAAGAAGGCAGCCTAAGGGAGACAGCCCTGACAGAAAACCACCTGGTCATAGGTCTAAAAGATAACACCCATGAAATATGGAATCAAAGAAAGTTTATGAATTCAGGAAACGGCCGCTGCCTGAAGATCGTCAGGGCGTACCTGGAGCTGGTGCTGGGTGCGACAGCATGCGAACCACCAGTGTAGGAGCTTCGGGGCTACCAGTAACTCCTGTGGGGGAACCCGAATATGCTACTGGAACACCAAACTTGGAACAGCAAAGCACAGAAGTTACACTACATCCGGTTAGTTTGTCTCAACCATCAAAGGCTAGAGACCCTAACACTACTTCTGCGGGAGCCCGCTTCAAATGGAGCCACATGGATAATTGTGATGTACTGCGGGCGTATCAAATTGCAACACAGTGTGGTAGATGTAAGATCAACTATCGTGTTAAGATGTACCAGGAATTTGTAAAGCTTCGACCGGATCCGACCAGGTTCACAGAACAGAATATATGTGACCGATTAAGGTATATAATCAGTAAGCCCGTTATTACAGTAGCAGAACAAAATGTCATCAGGACAGAAATATTTATGAAGTATTTCAAAAATGCATCTGCAGAAGAAGCTGTCACATCAGAAAGTGGAGAAAATTACCCACAGCATACGTCACTTTAAGTGCGCGAGACGTCTGTAGAAGAACTCTCTGAGTCTGAGGAGTTGGTATCGAAAATTAGAACTGACTTGGAGAGTAATATTTCTTTGTATGCTGGAACAGAGCCAAATCTTAGGAAACCTCTGCCAAGATTACACACAAACAAGACGACGTTCCAACTAATAGTGATTGCAAATGAGATTCTTACCACTAAAATAATCGCCACCCTAGAATCATTACAATTGTACGCTTATTGTGCTGCATTGACAATATTGAGTGTCCTAAACATCAATATGACCCCTACATCTGGCTCGCCACCCAAGGAAGAAGCACAAATACCGAAATGGAAGAGAAGAATTGAAAACAAAATAAAGATATTTAGAAGAGATATAGCAAAGCTGTCGATTTGGAAAATTAGAAGAAATGAGTGTAAAACCCCCCTGAAGGATAGAGTACATCACATATTCAAAATTAAAAAAATTAGAAGTAAGGACCCAGAATTTGAGTCAAAAATAGATAAGTACATCAATACCCTGAAACAGAAGGTAGCAGCCTTGGGGAAACGACTGCGGCGATATAACAAATCGAACAAAAGGAAATCTGATAATAGAAAATTTAGTCTCAATCAAAGACAATTTTATAACTGCCTTACGGCAATGTATTCCTACGGAAGCCCGCCTACTATGGATGCAGTTGAAGAATATTGGAGTGCATTGTGGGCCAGACCTGTAAACTATAACACCGAGGTAGAATGGATAAAAAATGAATCCGCGAAGATATCATCAACTATGTCTCAACCTAATATACATATCGCGGATCTAAAACATATTATAAAGAAATTACACAATTGGAAAACTGCAGGACCGGATGGGATCCAAAATTTTTGGTGGAAATACTTGACAACCCTGCATGAACCACTTGTTACCATTATAAATGATATCATGTGACCCTACTGAAGTGCCAAGTTTCATCTCCAAGGCAAGTATCTATCTGAAGCCAAAATCCAAAAACACCCAGGACCCAAAAATCTATCGGCCAATTACATGTCTAAAAACATTATACAAAATTATATCATCTGTACTAGATCAAAAAGTCTCCTTCTATGTGTCATCGGAAAATATCCTTAATGAAGAACAAAAGGGCTGCCGTAAGGGAGCTAAAGGATGTAAGTAACAACTAGTTATCGATGCAATAGTAGAAGGACAAGTAAAGAAAAAGGAACGAAATTTATCAGTAACTTGGGTAGATTATCGGAAGGCATATGACTCCGTCCCTCACAGTTGGCTGTTAAAGATCTTACAAATTTATGGAATTCACACGAACATAATTAACCTCCTTAAAACACTGACGAATTCATGGTCTACGGAATTAGTACTCTCAGATGGAAGTAAGTCAGTGAGATCAAAGTCTAGACCTATCTCGCGAGGTATCTTTCAGTTTGATACGTGGAGTGCTTTGTGGTTTTGCTTAGCAATGAATCCATTATCAATTTTTTTAAATTAATCAGGTCTTGGTTACAAGGTAACAGACAAAAAGAAAGTTTTGCTAACAATCAACCATTTGATGTATATGGATGACCTGAATTTGTATGCCGGCAATAATTTTGAGCTAACAAACCTACTGAATATTACAGCCTCATTCAGTAAAGATATCCAAATGCAGTTTGGAATGGAGAAATGCGCTACCATGAAGGTGATCGGAGGGAAAATTCAAGACGTGCCACAACTTTCAATTTTTTGGAAGTGAAGAACCAATACAGCCTTTGGACCAACATCCACATATAAATACCTGGGATTCCAACAAGCACTTAACAATTGACAGCAAAACGAGCAAACAAGAACTAGGGAAAATTTTCAGATGCCGCCTTCAAAATCTTAGAGTCAGAGCTTTATGCAAAAACAAATTTAGAGCCATCAACTCTTGGTTCGTACCAATTTCGACATACTCCTTTGGAATATTACATTGGTCGATGACAGACCTCGATAATCTCAACATCACGGTACGCACAACACTGACAAAGCATAGAATGAATCATCCCAAGTCGGCAGTGGAACGATTTTATCCCAGGAAGGAAGGTGGAAGGGGTCTGCTAGATCTGAAGAATTTGTGCAACAGACAGATATGGGTAATGAAGAGGTATTTCCTTTCCAAGTCGGAGACGTCATCAGTATACAATGCGATTGTTGTGGCCGATAAGTGCTACTCCCTGAATTTGGCAGATAATACCTTTCAGCCGAAAATCATCACAATCAAGGACAAGATATAGGCATGGAAGTATAAATCTCTCCATGGTAGATTTCCCCATCCTCTTGAGAAAGCAGATAAGGACGCATCGACGCGTTGGCTACGAGATAGGTTTCTATTTGGTGAGACTGAGGGTTTCATCCACGCCATCTAGGATCAGGTTATAGCAACAAATAATTATAAAAAGTTCATAGAAAAACAGAATATCTCTGATGAGTGTAGAATGTGTCATCAATCTTCAGAAACAATTGATCATTTAATTACAGCATGCCCCAATCTTGCTAACACAGAATATCTGCATCGACACAACCTGACTACAAGTAGTGTTCATCAAGAACTAGCATTGAAATTAGACTTCCTCTCTTAAGACAAAATCTGTCCATATTATCAATAGAAAGCTCTACCCACTATGGAGGATCAGCGTTACAGATTGTATTATGATATACCTATGCATACGGATAAAATCATCGCATCCAATAGACCTGATATTGTTGTACACAATAAAAAAGAAAGGACGGCACTATTTATTGATGTCACACATCCATCAGAGCACAATATTAATAAGGCAGAATCTGAAAAAATTTCTAAATATACTCCACTGTCGATTGAATATAAAGAGATGTACAGGCTGAAGTCAGTAGATCAGTTGCTGTCAGAAGTTATCCCGATTGTCATGACAGCAACTGGTTTGATCAACAGAAATTGGAATAAATATTTAGAAAAGATTGGTCTAGAACCTAAGGGTATGTTTCCAAGAGTTCAAACATCTGTGATCCTGGAAACATGTAGAATCGTTCGCACTGTGTTGAACATGAAATAGCATGGTATGATGTTTGCCTTTTTCTGTGGGACTTTACGGCTCATGTCGACATCAAAGGTCATTGGAACCCTAACATCTTGTAAACGTAGGGAAAATGCAGTTACGCACTAGGGAGAGACAACATGACTCTCCCCGCGTGTGGGACTCGTCGAATGACTCAACATACCCACTAAAATCCCTCCTGATTTACAACATACCAAAACATATCTCAAAACCAAATATCAAAACATTGAAGAGAAACAAATGAGGGGGGACATAACATGAGGGGGACAAAGAATAAGGAGGGACAAAAATGAGGGGTAGGATTAAAAATGAGAGGGATGAAAAAAATAGGAAAATGAAAGATACCCTAGCCTTAATAGTGTCGGGATTGAAAAGAACAAGAGGTGACCAAGGAAGGTCAGAAAAGAGAAAAGAAGGAGCCTAGCACAAGTAAGTGGAAGTACGCCACACTCAGCTCGGGGCCCCGTGTTTTCCAAACACGTACTTACTAGATGTAAGTCCCCTGGGTGGTGAGGTTTGCCAAAGTAATGGCTCCTCATATAAGAAAAGAAACCGGATAATCCGAGAAAACAAAGAATAATAATAATAGTCTCCTACAAATGCAGCGGGCAGTGGTGCTGGGTACAGCCCGTATAGTACGGAAAGTGCTATAGCAGATCATCGATGGCAAAGCATCACCCTAGGTGCACGGTGTGCACTCGGTGGTACTCTGAAATAAAGCCTTAGCACATGCGCTATGTGGTGTAGTAAAATAATAATAATATATTATTATTATATATTATTATTATTTTGATTCATTTTCTCGGAGATATACATCCGGTACATAANTTATATATTATTATTATTTTGATTCATTTTCTCGGAGATATACATCCGGTACATAATGAGTCAGGGGCCATTACGGCATACCTCTCTCCGTGCTAATTTTTTATGTTTAATACAGTGCACACTAATCTACAAGTTTCTAAAATAACTGATTTCTGTGTTTTAATGATCATTTCAGTTGAGTTTAGTCCTATTTTTTCGAGGTATCTTCTAAGATTCTTGTTTTCTAAACCATTTGCTGTAATAACTATAGGAATGATATCTATGGAATTAAGTCTGTATAGCCAGAGGTGTGTATTTGGATATTTTTTCTGATTCAGCTTTATTGATGTTGTGGTCTGCTGGGTGAGTGACATCAATGAGAAATGCAGATTTTTCTTGTAAGTCATGGAGGAGGATGTCGGGTATTTTTGCCAGTAATTGTTTTGTCAGTATGAATAGGGATGTAGTACAATCTGTATCTCTCATCCTCCATGGTAGGAGGGGGGGCTATAGTCGTAATAAGGGGATTATTGGTTTTCTAGTAGAAGTCCTGTTTTTATTGCGAGAGCCTGGTGAATTATATTTGCAGTTAGGTTGTGGCGATGTAAATATTCTGTATTAGCCAAATATGAACATCCAGTTATTAGGTGATCTATTGTTTCTGAGGTTCGTCGACGTATTCTGCATTCATCATTTATGTCTAGTATTTCAATATATCTTTTGTAATTTTTAGTGGCGACAACATGATCTTGAATTGCATGAATAAAGCCTTCAGTCTCACCAAATAGAGACCCATCTCTGAGTCAAAGCGTCGTCGTCTTTGTCAGCATTGTTGAGATAATGGGGAAATCTACCATGGAGAGCTTTTGACTTCCATCCTTCAATCCTTTCACCGGTTGTGGTGATAGTGGGATGATAACTGTCATCATTCAGATTCAGAGAAGAGAAACCTTTGTCTGATATGCATACTCCATTGTGAAATGGTGATGTTGTGGCTCTGGAGAGAAAATATTCTTTCATGGTAGTCATCTGTCTATTGCAGAGTAATTGAAGGTCTAAGAGACCTCTTCCACCTTCTTTACGAGAGATATAGAGTCGTTCTACAGCTGAGTGAGGGTGATGAATTGTGAATTTTGTGAGAGTTTTACGTACTAGAATGTTAAGGTTATTTACATCTGTTTGGGTCCATGGCACTATTCCAAAATAATACGTAAAGACTGGTGTACACCAAGCATTAATTGCTCTGATTTTGTTCTTGGCAATGAGTTCTGTTTCTAGGATTTTCCGGAGGTGAAATGTGAAATTTTCCAATTCTTATTTACTGGCGTTGTTCAGTGACAGTGTTTGTCACTGAACACTTGACTCATTTTTGATATCTCCTTTTATTACTTTTAAAGTAGCACATTTCTCAATATCAAATTTCATTTGAATGTCTCTATTGAACATGGTAGTGATATTAAGGAGACTGGTCAATTCAGTTTCATTACTTGCATATAGCTTCAGATCGTCCAGGTCAATTCAGTTTCATTACTTGCATATAGCTTCAGATCGTCCATGTACATCAAATGGTTAACAGTGTGCAAGCTTTTCCTTTTGTCCATGAATTTGTAACCAAGTCCATTTCACGTAACAAGTTAGATAAGGGGTTTATGGCCAGACAGGACATAAAGGGCTCCACGTGTCTCCCTGAAAGATGCCTCGCAAGATAAGAATAGGGTTAGATTTCAATATCCTGTTTCCATCTGTTAACACAATCTCTGTTCACCATGACCTCATTAGGCACTTCAGTACTTCAATGATGCTTTCATGTATCCCATATATTTGTAACTATCCCTATAACTTTGAGAAGCCAACTGTGAGGCACTGAGTCGTAAGCTTTCTGGTAGTCAATCCAGGCAACTGATAAGTTTCTTTTCCTTTTCTTCACTTGTCCCCCAATTATTGCATCTACAACCAACTGTTCCTTGCATCCTTTGGTCCCCTTGCGGCATCCTTTCTGCTCCTCGCCAAGAATGTTTTCGGAAGTAAGGTCTTGTGGGCCAGTATTGAAGATATAATTTTGTACAGTGTATTTAAGCATGTGATTGGCCTATAGTTTTTTTGATCTCCAGTTTCTTTGTTCTTTGGTTTCTGTACACACAAACACAGAATAATAGCTTGAAGACTCAGCTCTCGACGCAGCGTCTGCCTCGTTGATTCTGAAGCAGTGTTTTACAAGAATGAGTGGAAGAAGATCACTCCAATAAAGAATATACACCTATTGTTGAAAAAAAGAATTAATATCATTGGCGCTTATAAAAAGCAGGATTTCATTGTCGTGAAGAAATTCAATTGCTTAGACAATAATATGTTCAATTAAGAATAATTCACAGTATAAAGAATGTGAATGAAGAATAAATGTTTCAATATGAAAAAAATGAGCATAAAACGATAATATACGATACAATACGAATCCTTTCTCCTTCGTAGAAAAGCAGCATTAAAAATATACCATAAAAAATGAAACATGTGAAGGTCGTATTTGACAGTCAACCGACAGTCGCGCTGTTACGTCGGAATTCAGAGTTATCGCGTTGCGACTGCAATTCTCGCATCCGGTCACTGGAGCACCCTGGCCGCGTACGTTTGAACTACCCTTCAGGAGAGGGGGTAAGCGTCTGCTCAGGTCAGACTGCCGCCGTAGAGCGCAAGCAGGCTACTAAAAGAATTAATATATCTTCAAGGCGGGAGCGTCAATTCTGACGCACGGCGCAAGCGCATGGCACACCTGGAAGCAAGAGGCGTCTGCCAATTCCAGGGAAGGCTGATACGCAACAAGCAGTATCATTTCGAAACAGTTTCAAATAGGTAATTGTTTGGGAAATGAATAAAGGGACATCTGAGGGGTCATGAAACATGTTATTGATTATGACTAGAAGAGGACTATGGAGTGTAACTAAATACTTCCACCAGAAATTTTGAATGCCATCCGGGCCAGCCGCTTTCCTGTTGTTCAATTTCTTCGTTACCATTTTGATATCACAGGAAGTTACAGTGGGTTTTTGCTTAATTGATGGGCATTTACGGGATTCTTCTTCTATCCAATCGGCTTGAAGCTTATGATTAATGGGATTGCCCCCTAATTCACTCCAGTATTCTTTAACAAGCTTTAAAACAGTTATTGCCTTGAAAGTGTGTCTCACATAGGCTGTTGTAAAATTGTCGCTGGTTTAAACCAAACCTCCTATTTTCGGATTTTCTCTTGTTTATTTATTGTACCGTCTTAGTCTTTTCCCAAGTGCTGCAATTTTTTGTTTTAGCGTGTTAATGTGCAGGTCTAATTTTTCATCAAATTTAGGTTTCATCTTTTCATAATCCATGTGCTTTCAAGATGTGGTATACTCTATCCCTCAGGTGTTGCTTGCACTGGTCTCTCTTTACTTTCCAAACGGAGAGTTTTGCTATGTCACTTCTGAAGTGTTTAATCTTATTCTCAATTCTTCTTTTCCATTTAGACATCGATTTTTCTGTTTTGGTTCGAATTTCGGGTTTTGTTGCTATGTTTTATTATTATTATTTGTTTTTTGCTTTTTACAGTCTACTTTCAGACTGGTAAGTAAGCGGGACACACACGGGTATGTTGACCATTGGTTGGTACTATTATTATTATTATTATTGTTATCAACATTTATTTCATTAATACATCTCAGCTTCTGCTGGTATAAATAAGGTACGAATACAAATCAAGCACTCTTATTTACTCTTGGCTAAAGAATTTACGCACTATTCGTGTCGTATTCAAAATAGCTGCCTTCTGGAGAAGAATATATACTTCTCTCCTTATACCGAGGATCTTGAGACTCTCATGTAGGGCTTTAGGGATCACACCAGTTGTCGACAACACAATTGGTACAACATATACCATACTAGGCTTCCACATCTTTTGAATTTCATCACTTAAATCAGCATATTTCCGTTTCTTCTCAGCTATGGTGTTTTGAATGTTGTGCGTATTAGGTACCGCTATGTCAATGAGATATGCAATTTTCAATTCCTTATCGCACAGAACAATATCAGATCTGTTATTGGGGATACATCTATTAGTTATAATTGACCTGTTATAGTATAAAGATACCTTGTTGGAATCGAACACAGAGGTTACTTCATATTTATAATAAAGCGTTTTATCCTTCAGAAGTTTTGAATTTAACGCTATTTGTTGGTGGATAATAGCTACAATTTGATCATGACGATGTAAATACTCTGATTGACACAGGGTACTACAAGCGGACATAATATGCTGGATGGTTTCTGCTTTATCATTACATTTCCTGCATCTGTCGTCTTTCACACTAGGGTCCTTAATAATGTGTTTCAGGTAATTCTTGGTGTTNCATCTGTCGTCTTTCACACTAAGGTCCTTAATAATGTATTTCAGGTAATTCTTGGTGTTAATAACTTGATCTTGGATGGCTATAAAGAAACCTTCAGTCTCAGGAAAGAGATCCCCACATCTCAACCATGCGTTCGACGCTTCTTTGTCGACATACGAGTATGTTTGGTCAAGGTCATGAGGGTGCCTTCCATGAAGAGCCATGCTTCGCCATCGATTATGTTTTTCATTTCTGCTTTGGATATGGCTATCCACTTTATTTTGAGAAGGTTCAATTGATGACAGGTTTAAAGGCGTCAGTTTAAGATCTGATTGACTTACACTTCGGTGCAGAGTCGACACTAGTTTCTTAAGGTGGAAATAATCTCTCAACTTCTGGATCTGCTTGTTATGTAGATTTTTAATATCGAATAACCCTCTTCCACCTTCTGCTCTTGGTATTGTTAACCTAAGTGTACTTGCCCTCGGGTGGTGCTTCCTGAATTTTGTCAATTCAACTCTTGTTTTTCTCATGATATTTTCCAAATCGGTATCTGACCATGATATGATACCAAATGAATATGTCAAAACAGTCACTGCAAATGTGTTGGTTGCTTTAAATATGTTTACTATTTAAGTCTGTTTGACATATTTTCCTCACTCTTAATAAGTACTCTTTGGTAAGTGAATCTTTCACTATTGTATGATTTATTTTTTTCCCTTGAAAGTATCCAAGGTATTTATAAAAGTCACCCTCGTCCATTGCTTTCACAGATTCACCCTGGTTAGTCTCAAATCCTATAAGTTCATATTTCCCTCCAGTAATATTGATGACTTTACATTTGTCCAGACCAAATGTCATGTTGATGTCACTCGAGAACTGTTTAACTTCTCTAATCAATTCTTTAAGCAGGTTATGTGATGGAGCATAAAGCTTAAGATCATCCATATATAGGTGTGATACAACATGTTCTGCCCCATTTGACTTTAGGCAATATCCAATTCCTTTTCGTTTCAATACATTAGAAAGAGGATTCAGGGCCAAACAGAACCATAAAGATCTAAGTGCATCGCCCTGGAAAATTCCTCTGTTTATTTTAATCCCTGGTGTAGTAATAGTCTGCTCGTCCGTCACCAGGTGAATATCAGTTCTCCAACTTTGCATCAGATGTCTTAAAAATTTAACAAGAATCGGGTGCACTTTATAGATTTCAAGCGCTTTAATCAGCCACGTATGCGGGACAGAGTTGTATGCCTTTTGATAATCTATGTAGCAGCGGGATATTTTCTGGTTTTTCCTACTTACTTGGTTTAGGATTACAGAGTCTATTAGCAATTGCTCCTTACATCCTTTAGCTCCCTTGCGGCATCCTTTTTGCTCTTCTGTCATGATATTTTGGCTTTCAACATGCAAGTTAAGTATCTGTGTGATACAAGATGTTATGATTTTATACATAGTCTGAAGGCATGTGATAGGTCTATACTTTGAGGGATCTTTTGTCAACTTTCCTTTTGGTATCAAATAGGTTTTCCCCTACGTTAAAAATTTTGGGACTGTTTCAGGACTAGTCAAAAACTCATTTATATAGCATGCTAACTTACTATGAACACTAGTGAACTTCTTATACCAAAAATTGTGTATATTGTCACTTCCTGGACTTTTCCAATTATGTGTGTTGTCAATAACCTTCTTCAGAGTTTCAGCAGTAATCACAGGTTNAAATCACAGGTTCTTGCATGTCTGTTATCATGCTAGTAGCTTTTTCTTCCTCTTTTATCCATTTTGCTTCCTGATTATACTCTTTTCTGTTGGACCATATATCTGACCAAAATTCTGTTATATCATCTCTGCTTGGTGTTTCTTTGCTATCTCCATCATCTTTTTCTTTACTTAGTTTTGCCTTTAGTTTCCTGTAAAACTGTTTCTCGTTATTGTTAAGTTGATTATTTTGCTGTTTCCTTCTATCATATTGTGAATATCACCTCAATCTTGCTCTCCGTGCTACCAGTTTTTGCTGTAGAGTATCAATAATACTAGTTATATCGTGGTTAGGGCAGTCGCGCTCAGTATGTGTTTTGTATTTCTTTAGGATGGTTATGGCTTTTCGCCTTAGCTTCTTGCTAGGTTTGCTCTTGCTGAATTCTAGAAGCCTAGCAATTTCTGTCCTTTTCGTTTCAATTTTCCTACTCAGTCTTCTCTTCTACTTGGGTACATTTTCCCGGTGGTGTCTATCGCTTTGTTTGTTGGGGTCCACTATCTTCGCTCCATTGCATCTGGCAGTAGTACGAGCAGTGCAATAGATTAGATTATGAAGTTCCTTAAAGTCTTTGACATTTAAATATCTTGGTAGTACATATTTGTCAAGTAATTCTACATTTTTTGCAAAACTTCTAGAACTTTTCTGTTTATGAATTTTTGGTCTCTTGGTTGGATCTGTGCCCATGTATTCTTGTATCGTTGTTCTAAACATATCTATACGATTAACGCAGTCTTTGTCCCCTTCCTTATTCAGATTTTCGTCACACGGCACAATTATGTCTGCATCCCGTCTCTCCAGTTCATTAGATTGTTCAGCATTCGCCTTAGAGATGCTTACACATGGAGGTGTCTCTTCGTTCTGTTCTTGTACAGGCATTGCTTCCTGCTCGGAAGCAACCTCTCTTTTTATCAGATCTAGTAGGTCACTTGATAAGAGTTTGTTCTTCACAATACTTCTTCGCTGATCCGCTATCCTCTGTTCCGTTACTGGAATAGTAGGATATTTCTCTACAAAAGCCTGGTACAATTTATATCTATAGGCAACCATATCTGTCTCTAGCCTGGTTAGTTGGAAATAGGTCCGCATAAGGAATACATTTATATCTTGGGTCCATTTCATGCGGACACGTCTTTTTCCTGCCAAAGTGGTCTCAGGTAAAATTTGGTTACCCCTCTGAGAAACAGATTCAGCAGTCGTAGCACTTTGCGATGTTTCTTAACTACTATTCATTGTTTTAGTTGTATTAGATTCGGGTGACCCGGTAGGAACCCGCCTATTCAGCATCCTACCACTACCGGTTCACATACTGTCACTTCCAACGGCAGCTCCAGAAATGCCCTGGCGCTACCCACGCAGCGGCTTCTTTTCCGAGACCTTAAGACTTTTCAATCTTGTCTCCATTTTCGATGTGTGTGCCTTTTTACCCTACGGCCAGGTGGGATGGGGAGGGTGGGATAGGATGTTAAGGGTAGGAGACAGGAGTCTATGAGCTACTCAATCCTCCCATTGACTCCTGAGGGTGAGGGAAAGTGTTCTGTAATGAGACAGGGAAAGGACAGCGGTCAGCTGCTCCTATTAGTCGCCTTTTACGACAGGGAGATATTCTTCAAGTGGTCCCGAACGCCATACGGGATTTATTATTATTATTATTGTTGTTGTTGTTATTGTTGTTATCATTGTTGTTGTTGTTATTATTATAGTTCTCTCAACTTGTGTTGGTTTTTCTCTCAGCAGTGGATTATTAAATCAAGTTCTGCTGGGAGGAAGAACCTATTTCAGGTCCAAGAACTTTCTGGTAATGTGGGCTGAGGTCAGAAGGACGCTGTGTTGCAATCTACTTATTATATTGGTGTTGATTTTGAGTTTTTTAATGGAGTCGACCAGGGATTGGGGTACTAGTCCTAGGGTAGATAATATGATCACTTCTTGAACATTCCAGAGTTTTTTTACTTCAAAGGCTAGTTGTTGGTATTTTGATATTTTGTCGTTCTTTGTTTTTTCTAGATTGTTGTAATTTACGACAGCAAAATCGATGAGATACACTTTTGATTCTTTTCCTTTCCTAAGGATGGTATCAGGACTGTTGTGAATTGTTGTTAGGTCAGTGAGAATACTTCTGTCCCAGTACAAAATATTTGCTTTCAAGTCATCTTGCAAGGACTGGTTGAGTTTTATACAGATGGTCTGGTGGTATGGGATTCTTAATGAAGTTCAGTGATTTTACAATTTCTAGGTGAATTATTTTTCCGATGTTATCGTGTCTAGTTTTGTAATCATTTCGGGCCAACTGTGTGCAACCACCAATGATTTGCACGAGAGTTTCTTTGGATTGGTTACATCGGCGACATGAATCTGTGATTCCGATATTTTTCAGGATTATTTTCCTATAGTTTCTGGTTAATTTGCCGTTCATTAACCACTTAACTGATTCTATTTTATCTATTTTGCTGTTGGTCAGTTGGTTGGGGTAGTTCCCGTGTATTGGTTTATCTTGCCAGGTTGTCATTCTATTTTTTTGTATTTAATTGGGGTAGGAGCTCATTTAGGTGAAAGGGTGTATAGTTTTTATCACTGGTTGTAATTGCTTGGTGTAGTGATGAGGTATACGCTTTGTTCCGGAAAAACGTATTGAGGATATACTTTTGTCTTTTATGGAGGTCTTTGATTGGTATGATGCCTCTTCCGCCCTGGTTACGTGGATGAACATTCGTTCTAATGCTGATTTAGGATGGTGCTTGTTGTAGCGTGTCATCGTGGTTCTGATTTTCCTCTCTAAATTTTCCAGATCTGTAGTTGACCATTTTACTACCCCAAATGAGTAGGATAGTATGGGGATGACTAATGAGTTTATTGCTTTCGTCAAATTACGTTAATTTAAATGAGCTTTTGTTGTTATTTCCATCCTTCTCATGAATTCTTTAGTGATGTGTTCTTTGACTATTGTGTGTTCTATTCTATTTGTTTGCATCACACCCAAGTATTTGCACAGTTCATTAGGTTCTAGTTGTTCTATATCTTGATATTTTACTGTAGTGTACGGTGTTATCTCTTTAACTTTACCACGAACAAGGTTTTGTAATTTACATTTATCTATTCCAAATTCCATTCTAATGTCGTTGCTGAATTGTTCTATAATTTTCAAGATCTTTTTCGGACTTTCTGCATTTCTTGCGTAAATTTTGATGTCATCTATGTACATTAAATGTGTGACACAGCATTCGACTTTTCTGTTTTTGATATTGAATCCTAAACTCTTCCCTTGTTGTTTGAGGATAGTGGATAAAGCGTTTAGAGCTAAGCAAAAGAGTAATCCACTGATTGAATCCCCTTGAAATGTTCCTCTGTTGATGCGTATTTTGTTTTCAGTTGTATTAGGGGCCTTGCTGATGGTGTGGTTGCTTTCTCCGCTTCTACTTTTGTTGTTGGAAAGGATGAGTCTGGTGCTCCATTTTGTTATAGTGTTTTCGAAAAACTTTTTTACCACTGGGTGGATTTTGTATAGGTGTAATGTGTAAAGGAGCCAACTGTGAGGTATCATATCGTACGCCTTTCTGTAGTCTATGTATCCTGTAGCTATATTTCGTTGTTTCTGGATAGCAAGATTTATCACGACTTCATCTATTAAAAGTTGTTCTTTACATCCCATTGAGTTGGGTCGGCTTCCTTTCTGTTCTTCTGCAATAATATTGTTATTTTCGCAGTGTTGTTGTATTTTCTTGCTAATGCTGGCTGTGATGAGTTTGTAGTAGTTGTTGAAACATGTGATTGGCCTGTATTTGCCGGGATTCTCTGTATCACTGTCTTTGGGTTTGAGGTAGGTGTTTCCTGTACATAATTCTTCTAGTAATACTTCTGGGTGTTGTATTATGGAATTGATTATTTTAAGTAATACTGAGTGTAGTGTCGTAAACTTTTTTATCCAGTAATTTTGGATTCTATCCGGTCCAGGACATTTCCAGTTGTGGGTCTTAGAGATTATTTCGCTAAGTTCATTCGCTGATAAAACTGGGTTTTCCATCTCTGTCAGTCTTTCTGCCTCCTTTTTCTATTACACGTAGCCATGACGGACTTGGATTATGAGTGGTCCTTGTTTACCAATTATCTGACCAGAATTGTTCAAGATTTTCTGTGGTTTGGGGTGCTCCTTCTATTGTGCATTTAGTCAGTAAATTTTTGTAAAATCCTTTTTCGTTTTTATTAAACAGTGTGTTTTCCTTCTTCCTTGCCAAACTGGTTCTATACTTCTTTAACCGTTTTGCATATACATTCAATCTTTGTTTGGCGGTGTCGATATGCTCTTCCATGGTGGATTTAGTGAATCATAATTAGTGTGATGTTTATATCTAATTTTGCATTTCTCTATGTTTTTCATTAATCTTTTTCCTTTGTTACCTCTTAAGTATTGATTCATCCTACCTAGATCTTGCCTAATGGTTTCTATTGTAGTTTCAAGTCTCATCATCCACTTGGGTTTTCTTGGGATTTGAATGTTTTCCCTATTGCTGTTTACTATGGATTTTCCTATACACATCTCCCTGGTTGTTAATGCTGCAATATATGTCACATGTTGCAAATCTTTGAGTTCTTCTATTTGGTTTGCCTAGTCTGGTAGGACATTTTCATTCATTAATGTTGTTAGTTTGATGAGCTTTTTGTTTCTGAACAGTTTAGGGATTGCACGTAGTGTGTCATTTTCACTGTGGTTGTATTTTATGAAATTTTCTTCTAACCTTTCTCTGATTGCAATGATATCTTTGTTAGCACTGACTTCTAACCCCTCTTCTCTGCTAATTTGATGTGTAATTGGTATTCCTTCTAATTCTTTTATTGAACTCATCTGAGTCCTTTCTTCTTGGCTTGTTTCAGATGTGGTTTCTGCGTATTGTAGGTCAACTTCATGTTTGGTCTCATCTATTATAGTTTGTGGCACGGGTCTTCGCTGTCTTCTTTCATTGAGAATGTAGTTTTTCCTATCAACAATGTTTTGAGTTGTGATGTGGGTAAGGTTAGGGTAGTTCTGGATGAAACAAGTTCTAAGTGCTTCGGTGTAACCACTTGTGTTATGAATTTCTTTCATAACCCGGAAATAATTTCTGACAATGAATTCATTTATGTCGTTGCTCCATTTGATTCTCCGACGTGGTTCTGCTGAAGTGGGCCCAGGATTATTGTCCTGGGAAACCCGTTCAGCAGCTTTAGCCTTTTGGGATGTATTGTGGCCGTTCTGTGTCTCGTTTCGTTGAGCTTCTGATGGTTCATACGATGGGAGATCACCACCTGATCCTGGTGCCAAAGGAGACTGTCCCCTGTTCACACCAGCTGCAGCCTCCAAGGCAGGTGCGTCCGAGGTTTGACTTCTAGTTTTAGGTGCCAATGTCACTGCACAAGGGGGAGTAAACCCCAGGTGCAGATGCTAGTTTTGGTTCGCCCCAGGTATTTTATTTTCCTGGTACTCTCTATTTCTAGCGAGCGTTCTGTCATCCACCACCTACGGAGGCGTCTGGTAGGAGACTAGCAACTCCCCCAGATTATTGTTGTTATTATTATTATTATTTTATTCCGTTTAGGATCGCAGCTTTTTCTGCTGGTCGTAGTGAGGTACGGTTACACCAAGCACACTCACTCTGGATGATCCAAAAATTTTCTGACTATTCTTGATGTGTTGAGCAAAACAGCTTTCTGAAGTTGTACATAAATGATTTAAGCAATTTTAGCATGCTAATACTATTGTGGAGGGAGATAGGGATGACTCCTTTAGAGGACATTACTACCAGTACTATGTAAACTCTCTCCATGTTCCATATCCTTTGTATTTCTGCCTTAAGGTCACTGTATTTCTGATATTTTTCCTGAATTGTTTTCTGAAGGTTGTGAGTGTTTGGCACAGCTATGTCTATCAAATAGGTTGTCTTTGTTGTTATTATTATATTATTATTATTAATATTATTATTTGTGTAACATTGGAACAAAGTTTGCTAAAATGGAAAATTTTAATGTTTGCATTAAACAAATTCAAAATAAAAACATTTGTGAATAATGTAGTGCTATTTAACAAGATATTTTCCGATTATTTGTGTTCGTTTAGGACAAAAGCAATTCACAGCCAAATGAGAAACATAACATTTGCAAAAACATTGAATTGAGTATTAATATTTCTTGGTACATACTCGTATTACATCATTTGTGTTATATTTGAAAAATTTTGGCATGAAATGTAGTTAAATTGTTTGCAATAAAAAATTAAAAAAGAAACAATTACGAATAAAGTAGTGCTAAATTACAAGATTAATTTCCTTTTTTATTTATTTGTTTACGTTCAAAAGCAATTCTCGGTCTGTAGGGTGATAAATCTTTTGCGACAACATTAAATAGACAAATATTTCCTATAGGTGCATTTAACACCATTTGTGTAACATTTGAATAATTTTTGCATAAAATGGAAGGTTGAAGTGTTTTCATTAAAGAAATTCAAAATAGAAATATTTATCAATAATGTAGTGCTAAACAACAAAACTAGTTTCCGATTTTTCTATTTGTTTACGTACAATAGAAATTCACATCTAGTAGGATATATACAACAGCGTTAAGTGGACTAGTACATCTTAAAGGTGCATATAACAGTGTTTGTGTAACATATGAACATATTTTGCTGAAATGGAAAATTTTAATGTTTGCATTAAACAAATTCAAAATACCAACATTTATTAAAAACATAGTGCTAAATATCAAGATTAGTTTCCTTTTTTACTATTTGTTGATATAGAATATTGATTGCCTGCCAAATGAGAAATATATCATTTGCAACAGTGTTGAATCAACTATTATATGTGCATATAAAAACATTTGTGTAATATTTGAAAATATTTGCATAAAGTGCATAGTTAAAGTGTTTCCAATAAACAAATTTAAAAAATAAACAATTACATTTAATGTATTGCTTAATAATGAGATTACTTTCCTCTTTTGCTATTTGTTTACGTAGAATACCAATTCATTGCCAGTAGGGTTATATGAGGTTTGCAACTGCCTTAAATTGACTAATATTTCCTTTTGGAGCATATAACACCATTTTGGTTACATTTGAACAATTTTCGCATAAAATTGAAAACATAAGTGTTTGCATCTAAAAAAAAATATAAAAAAACGTTATGTGAATTCTAGCACTAAGTAACCAGATTAGTTCTGTATTTGACTATTTGTTTACAAAGAACAGAAATTTGCTGCCGAAAGGGTAAATATAATGTTTTTGATAGCGTTGAAGTGGCTAATAATTCCAATAGGTGCATAACCCACCATTGTATAACATTTAAACATGTTTTGTGGAAAATTAAAAGTTTGCAATAAACAAATTCAACAAAGAAACATTTACAACTAAGGTAGTGCTAGATAAGATTAGTTTCCTGTTTTACTATTTTTTATGTAGAATAGCAATTAATTGCCTGGAGGGTGATATAATGATTGCAACAGCATTAAATAGACTTATATTTCCTATAGGTGCATATAACACAGTTTGTGTATTATTAGAATCACTTTTGCATAATATGGAAGATTAAAGTACTAGATTAAAGAAATTCATAATAGAAACATTTATGAGTAATGTAGTTCTAAATATCAAGTTTTCATTTTTACTAAATTAGTTTATTGTCCTCCACGTGGTCATACGCAGATTGTACTGTTTTTTGACAATAAATTTATTATTACTATATGTTTTCTTAGAATAGTGATTCCCCACCAAATGGGAAATATATCATTTTCAACAGTGTTGAATTGACTATTAATTTTTATTGGTGCATATAACACCATTTGTGTATCATTTCAAATTTTTTTGCATAAAATATCCAGTTAAAATTCTTGAAATAAAAAATATAGAAAGAATAAGTTACATGTAATGTAGTGCTAAATTACAAGATTAATTTCCTATTTATTATTTGTTTATGTTGAATAGCAATTTACTGCCAAATGAGAAATATACCACTTTTAAAAGCGTTGAATGATATAGTAATATCTACAAGCCCCACTGGTGGCGCAGGTGGTAGTGTTGTTGCTTCTCACCAAGTCATCCCGGGTTCGATTCCCGAGGGAGTCAGAAAATTTGTAGCTTTTCACATCAATGTCCTAGTTCATATAGCTGTGACTACTGAAAAGCCAACCTTCCTTCCCCCATCCAGCTCCTCCTAGTATCAATAATAATTCCTATATGTGCAATTGGACAATTTTTGCATAAATTGTAAATTTAAAGCATCTGCAATAAATCAATTCAACAAAAGAAACAATTATGAGTTACATAGTGCTCATTAGCAATATTACATTTGTTTTACTATTTGTGAGCGAAGAATAGCAATTCACTGCCTGTAGGGTTATATGACATTTGCAACAGCATTAAATTGACCAATATTTCCTTTTGGAACATATAACATTATTTTGTGTAACATTCAAACTACTTTTGCAAAAAGAAAAAGGAAAATTTAAGTATTTTATTAAAAAAATATAACAGAAAAATTATGAAAATTGTAAGCTAAATAACCAGATTAGTTTCCTATTTTACATTTGTTTACAAAGAATAGCAATTCACTGTCATAAGGGAAAAATATAATTAGCAACAGCGTTGAATCGACTATCTAGTACTCTTAAACGCGTAATTGTTGTATAAACTCGTATGTGAATGTATATCTCGGAAACAGTTTTAAGAATTTTCACCATAATTGATATATAAAAGGATTTTTATCCCAGGAATTCAGTGGACTAGGTACCGAATTGGTGAAAATTCGTGTTTTCCGGAAATCTACGCACCAAAGTAAATATGTAAAGTATATATGGGTGCCACCAGCGACGGCATTGCAGCTTTCGACGAACAACAAACCGGTAGCTTGCGCATTCGAGACCTTCACATGCACCTATTCCATGCAACACTGATCTTGGCATATTTGAATTGTCGGCAAATAAACGAATAGCATGTCAGCGAATAGCTGAAGTAAATACACATCAAAGAAGTCAGCGCTTGAAAAATTTACGACTGCGTGCAATTGAAAAAAAGGGGCCAAGAAAGTGATGAACGAAGGTAACAACGCTTGAAAGAAAGGAGATGTCGTTTAGACGTAAGAGAACTTCATTAGCAGGCGTATTACTTATAAATTAGCTATGGATTCTAATGTTACTTATGCTTTGTTAATTCTAATGCTTTGTTAATTTCAACACAGGTGTAATACTAGCCGTGTTAATAATGCAAAAAATGTAGTTCAGTAAGTGAGTTCGGTGGTCTACGTGTAACGTGCAATCTTCACAATCGGATCCGGGGTTCGAATCACGGGGGGTGGGAGGAATTTCTTTTATTCATTTTTGTCGATGATATAAGTCTATTTATACATTCATCCTCTTCCTAATATTTTTCTGGAGGGGCTTTACGGCTCGTCGACATCTAGGTCATTAGAGCACTAAAACCTTGTACAGGTAGGGAAAATGCAGTTACGCACTAGGGAGAGCCAACATGACTCTCCCCGCGTGTGGGTCTCGCCGAACAACTCAACCATACCCACTAAAAACCCTCCTGAATTACAACTCAAAATTCAAATATCAACATATCTCAAAACAATACACAAATCATAACAAAAATAAAATAAAAAAAGAAAGAGGAAAATGAAAGATACCCTAGCGTCGGGATCGAAAAGAACAAGAGGTGACCAAGAAAGGTCAGGAAAGAGAAAGGAAGGAACCTCGCACAAATGGAAGTAATGCCAGACTCAGCTCGGGGCCCCGTATTCGCCAAACACGTACTTACTAGATGTATGTCCCTTGGGGGGAAGAGGAAAATGAAAGATAACCTAGCCCTCGCAACCGAGTAGCGTCGGGATCGAAAAGAACAAGAGGTGACCAAGGAAGGCCAGGAAAGAGAAAGAAAGGATCTTTCTAATATTCTTACTATAAATAAATATATAGTGAATAACTTAAATGCGAATAAAACTCCTAAGTTTCCTGCTTAACTGACCACCCGCTGCATCATGGGAAGAGTCAACCACGACATATTTTTGTTAAGAATCCGAAAACTCAGATTCGCCACTAACAGCACACCAAGCTGATTAAACCGGCGTTTTTCGAGACATCTGACTTAAAATTTGTTCTTTAATTGAAAAAAGTTTTTTAGGCAGATCATGTTACAAAATTTAGTGAAAATATAACTTTCTTGGCGGGGAATCGAACCCGGACCTCACACGTACATCGAGACATTGAGACAATTGAAGACAAATGGTTATTTTCTATTTGGTCTATATGTGTTCCACTGGGTAAATAAAGTGAGTCATTTCCATCAAATTAGGAATCACTCCTTAAACTCGAACACACACACACAAAATCATATATGGGCAACGTAAACTGAGCAGTTACCAAATTAGCAAACAGTAGTTACGTATAGAAATATTATTCTTTATATTGATGATTACACAGCAGTGTAACTTAGAAAGTAAACGATGGGAATCCCTTTACGAAAAATATTTTTTAAATTCATTTTATCAAGATAATGATATGCGTGGTCATATATCACACGGGTGAGGTTGACAGAAGGGATCGTAGCTTGCTATGAGAGCTTGTCTACTTAGAACGGGTTTGGGTTGGTGAAGAAGGGTTGCTGTCGAAAGTTTATGAGTCGGGTATACCGACAACTTGGCTCATGTGGGGGTTGTGGGAAAAGAATTGATTTATTAGTGGGGAGGAGTATACCACAGTATATCTGTGGCAAAAAGCTGTCTGCAATTGGATGAAGATCTGGTTAGGTGGATTTTGAATTTGTTAAGAAGTGGTTCTATTGATGAATTTTGGAATGTGTCGTTAATTTGTTTTTTGGCTTGTTTGTGAATATAGTCGGAGATTGGTAGCAGTCTGTTGAGTTTTTTGATATGGTCGAAGAAAACGCCCCTTGCTGGTTTGTAGGCTGATCTGATGAAGTGATTTTCAGCTTTGGTGTAGGGATTGGCTCGGTGCTTAATTGAAGTGGCCCATGTGCCGCAGGAGTACATACCGGCACTGCGCACACAGGATTTGTAAATGTGCGTTTTCACAGTATCTGGAAGAGTTTTGCAGCGAAAAAGGGGGTACAGTTTTCTGATTCTGGCGTGCATTTTTTTGGGATGCAATGTAATTATGCTTGCGCCATATCAGTCTTCTGTCGAAATTTAGTCCCAGGTATTTTGCTGAGTCTACCCAAGGGATTGTAGTGCCTAATACATGAAGGGGGAGTGTGTTGACAGTGAATTTTGTCCAGGAGAAGAGTACTGCCTGACATTTACTTGGGTTAATGGTTAAACCATTGTTTGCGGACCACGTTGCGAGGTAGTCTATTGCCTGTTGAAGGAGGGGAACGTGAACGGGGTGAATACATGGGGCTTGGAAACTGTAGGCTATATCGTCTGCGAAGATGAATTCATGTAGCCCTTCTACACTCGGAAGGTCATGAGTATAGAGGGAGAAAAGGGTTGGGGCGAGTACTGCCCCTTGTGGTACGCCTCCTCGAATGTCTCGGAGCGTGGATAGGTTGGCGTGGTATTTGACACGAAATTTTCTGTTCTGTAGATAGCTAGTGACCAGTGCAAAAATATGAGTAGGAACGTATGGATTTAATTTAGATAGAAGTAATTTGTGGTTGACCTTATCAAAAGCAAAAGAGAAATCAAAGAAGACTGTGGGGAGAGAACGTTTTATTTTGATGGCTGACATGGCCTCCATTGCAAGCCGAAATGTTTGCGCTGCCGAAGAGCGGTGCTTCCGGAATCCGAATTGTTCGGGGCGTATGGCTTTGGCGTCTGTGAGGAGTTTACTTAGGTGGGCAAGTATTAGCCGTTCCAGAAGTTTCCCTAGCATGGGCAGCAGGCTGATGGGCCGATAGTTGTTCGGGTCACGTCCTGATTTGCCAGCTTTCGGAAGCATCACGATGGTGGCGTTCTTCCAGGCGTTGGGGAAGTATCCCAGGACGAGGCAAGCATTAAAAAGGGCAGTGAGAAAGCGTATCGCCGTTCTTGGGAGCTTGCGAATCATTTCGCCTCTGACGCGATCGTGCCCAGGGGATTTACGAACTTTTGTTCTTTTAATTACTTGCCTCGTCTCCGATTCGCTGATGGTGAATTCCGGCGGGATTGTGAATGGAGCAGTTTCGGTGTACACGGGCAGTGGGGGAATATTTGGTAGTGGGGTGGGGGTGAAACGCTCCTCTAGGACGTTGGCAAACGTTTCCGTTTTGGTGAGAGGGTCGTACGTAGATTGGGGTGGGTTTTGTCCAGGGATATCGAGTGCGGTAATTGCCGGTAGTGGGTTTCGTAGGCATCTCTGGAGTTTCCATATGTCTTGGGATCCCTTAGCACCAGCTTGTTGAACGTACTTCTCCCAGCTTTGAAAGTGATGATTTTTGAGCGCTTCAGAAAGTGTCCGGGCAGCATTGTTGAAGTTGTATCTGTCGTAGGGCTCTCTGGTTCTTCGAAATTTACGTAGTAATCTTCGGCGTTCACGAAT
>NNCF01126450.1:50897-70160 GCA_002313205.1 Laupala kohalensis
GAGGCATAGTGCCTTCTTCTACCGAATGCGCTTCGGGGCAAAAGTTTTCCTGCCTATCCGCAGCTCGCGTGATTTTAGCTAACTCAAGAATAGTATTGTTCTTGAGATGCCTGTCTTTCCCTTTTGGCAATTGACCCTTAACTATTTTAGATAACCTCCCTGAGGCATTTAACAAAAGGAGAGCATGGCGTGCCGCCGTGACAGTGAGCGGACGCTTTCTACTTAAATGTTGGGTGGGCGGGCGCAAGGAAGTTTGTTGGGCATAGCCAGAATCTAACAAAAACGGAAAACTTGGTTCATCGTCACTAAATACAGACGTGGAACCGGCATTGGTGCTATTCGCAGAAGAAATCGCGAAGTTTTCACTCAAAAGTCACAAGGTAAAGAACCTAAAATCCAGAAGAAGAATACAGACGTGGAACCGGCATTGGTGCTATTCGCAGAAGAAATCGCGAAGTTTTCACTCAAAAGTCCACCATAGGTAAAGAACCTAAAATCCAGAAGAAGAAAAGATTGTTCAGTAATACTTATGTGAAGTAGACGTAGGGAGTCGCCAGACGGCTGCCCGTAGTACCAGGCACCAGGGCACCGGAATACCGGACCAATCCTCGATCGGCTGTGCTCGGGAGACACCTCGGATCGGCGAACCAATCAGGAGACACTCCACGGATCGCCGGACCAATCTTCAGTCGCTCAGGTACGGTAGAATAGCCAGAATCAGCAAACCAACCNCAGAAAAGGCAGAATCAGCAAACCAACCAGGAAACACTCCACCGAAAATCGGACCAATCAAAGTTCATCACATGGCAGTAGGCACTTGTAGCACTATCATGAAAGACGCGACGTCATAGAGCACTTCGAACACGAGAATCAGTAAACGCACTATCACAAAAGACGCGACGTCATAGAGTACCTCGATCACGAGAATCCGTAACAGAGCACGAAACACACAACGTCATAGGATACCTCCTCTCAAGGCGAGAATCGGACACAGAGTCCGGCGAGAATCGGACACAGAGTGGTCATATATCGGTACCATATTAAAAATATTTTACGATTGATTGAGAATCATATGACCATTTTGTGAGCCATCCAAGCGAAGCTCGGTCACCCAGATATATAATGTTTATAGGTGCATGTAACACCATTTGTGTAACATTTGAGTATATTTTGCATTAAATGTAAGTGTTTGCAATAAACAAAGAAACATTTTGTGTACCTTTGTGCTAAAAAACAAGATTAGTTTCCTGTTTTACTATTATTTATGTAGAATAGCAATTCAGTACCATTAGGGTGATATATCGACTGCAACAACGTTAAATGAACTAATATTTCCTATTGGTGCATATCACACCATTTGTGTAATATTTGAACAATTTTTCATAAAATGGAGGATTTAAGTGTTTTCATTAAACAAATCCAAAATAGAAACATTTACGTAAAACGTAGTGCTAAATAACAGATAGGAGGAGACTTTGTTGAGATGGCAGAGTCAGTGGGACTCATCCATTACTGGAAGGTGGACGCCATGCTACCTTGGGTTATGGAACGATAGGTAGCATAGCGAGTTGGACTACTACCTGTCTCAAATGCTGATAGGCGATAGTTGCTTTAGGGTCTACCAATACCGCTTCCATATTGTAACGTATTAAAGAATTTAGTGCTTAGTGGTATAGACTACTCTTGTTATAAATCATGTAATTACTCAAACAAATGAAATTAAGTTGTAGTTAATCCACGCATTCAATTAATCAAGAACCACACGTTGGGTAAGCCAATAGTGACATAATTCTGGGTGGAGTAGTGCTAACCATTTATTACCAGACCCACTAAGCATTTTTAGTCAAATCCTAATGGATAGATTTAGTGAAGGTCGGAGTTCTGCCCATTTATTTAAATGAAAACACACAATGAAGGTATAACATACAGCTTCAAATAATATTGGTTTTAATAAATTATCTACTACATTTCTTACAACTCAAATTTCTAAGCTACACATGCTCACACTTCCCTTATCGTTCCCACAAAATCACACGCTTTTAAATTCACAATCTTTGTACACCGTGGTATTGGTTATTAATGAGTCTCATACATTTATCTTCTTCCTAAGGGACGGAACACTCACGTACTCAAGTTCCATTAAGCACTGCTCACCTCTGCTTAGTACAGGACGCAGTCAGTCATGCCAAATTATCTTACTTATTGACATACAATAGAAGATCAGCTGCCATTCACCATACTGCTTGGGTGTGCCGGGTGGTTCTGGGCTCAACGACCTTTGAGCTCCTCGCCGTCGTGATCGTCCTCGTCCCACAGCTGGCCGGTAGATGCCGCCCCTCGAGACCCATTCACTGTTGACACCAGTCACTCCGAAGTGGTCTAGCTGCCTAATTAAAGTTCCCTGCAGCCTTGATCAAATAAGCAACTGCCGGATAGCGAGCCGAACACATCACGAGATAATTTTCAAAGATTTGAGTCGGTTAATGATTCGATGACCTGCTAGTCATTTAATGCGACGCCGAGTTCCTCGTAATATTCATTTATGAGAACAATTAGTGACTCGTCGTTAAGATGCACTTCGGACGATTGCCGCGATCACTAATAAGATGTAGTAGTCAGAGTGACTGATCTACTCATCCCTCCTCAAAATGACGATCTCGAAAAATCTCTAAGAACATAAAAAATCTCGAAGTCCTCAGTAAGTGAGCAACTTCATCAAAATATCTGTCAGTCAGTCATCAGTGATGCACAGTGAAGATAAGCTATATGTGATCAGTACTCTGCGATAAGCCTTGAGTGATCAGTCATGATCGGTCAAGCTAAGCTCTTGAGCGCTTCCGCGCACCCCGTTAAATAATAACAATCCCCTCTATTTCCCAACTTTTGGAGGAGAACGCTACGCCCATTCTCACATCACGTGGTCTCTTAAGTCAACCATTCCTTTGCATACACTCCATATGGGGTCATTTTAATTGGTTGTGTCCCCGTGACGTACATATGTCCTCGGCGAATCACAACGGCGAGTCTTATTTTAACAACATTTTGGAATTTTCCAGCGTCACCACGACGTGACCGCTTGGCCCCCGCCCCTTCTAGTGATCTTTGTATTTTAAGACCGCGAGCTTGGTCTTGTCCTAATCATTGACGTAGTTTCTTTTCCCTCGTCAAATGACACTTGGTCACCTTCTAAAGGAATCCCGGCGTTTCTTGTTCGTGCATGCTCACACGTCCCCCGGTGACCTCTTCATTCTGTCCTGCGTCTTGTCCCTCCGCGTTGATCCTAATAGCCCCCTCAGCCCCCTTAACTTCCCCTTTTTAGGGTGTTCTTTGCAATTCCTAGTTTCGCCTCGAGATGACTCAAAAACCGCTCCCTCGAATTTCCACTGCGTCTTCACCATCGCCTTTGTTCAAATATTTTCAAAGCTATCCCTGGTTAATTTATCCCTTTTTTCTATTATGTCTTCCATTTCCTTATCTTTCGGTTCTGCGCGAGCTATTGTGCAGAACGTTCTCCCTTGTAGGACATTTTTTTAAATATATTCAAAAGTATTTTTGAAAGGGTCGGTCTTCCGACTTTCCAAAGCGACCACCGCTCTCTTTTGTTTGTGCGTCGCGCGCACCTCTCCAAAAACTCAGCCTCCTTGGGTACACAACGGTCCCTTTTGAGATGCGTCTTATAATACTTTTCGGAGTATTTTTAATTTAAAGTAATGAAATTAGTATTCCGAGGTCAATCAATCCATCATGTCCAACATGCTGAAGAAGTGGAACATGTCTTTTTTACATGCTTACAATATAACGAGGCGGGATCTGGAGCGGGTGTTAATACACATTTCGCCTGAGAACATGGTAACTGTAGATGTCTGAAGAAAGCTGGTCGGCGGTAGCTAATTTTGCACCCAACATAATCAAGTTGCTCCGTCTCGCAGAAAGGAATGGAAGAGACAGAGAAAATGTCATTGATGCCATTCTGCCCCCTATTGTAATAAGCGATAAAGATTATAAACATAAACATATTTTAACAATTACGAATTATAAACAATATTTTCCTAAGAATAGTTTATTTGCTCTCGAAATTGGTGGACGTGGTAGTGTTAGTATTAGCGGTACATGAGGTCCAGTATTTATGGTTGGAAACTATATTTAATTGCTAGCACGCTGAGTAAATTTATAAGAGGAACGGAAAGAAGAATTCTCGTAACTCATATGAGAAGGAAGAGCTCTGGTGGAGTTGCTTAAAGGCAAATATTACATATTGAAAATGATTGTGTGATGGCTGATACATGTGAGATAATTAACTACTAATATTCCAGAGACATGTAAAAGATGCTACTGTAAAACGTAACACAGATGAGTACTGCGCGTGATGGCTGTATATAGTGCTGTTTATCAAGTAGAAATTTGCTTCATAATAGCGAGAATTAACACTTTATTTTTTGAAGGTTCGGCTATATGTGCACGAAAAAATATTATTTCAAGACCCTTTCGGTGTGCAAACCGATAATAGTATGGCTATTTGGTATAAAAGAAATAGGGAGGTACCATTGTTTTTGTGCTTCAAAAACTGCATATGTGGTTATGAATTATCTACAGATTATTAATGGGATATACATACACGATACAGTAATACATTTGACTTATTAAATACCGAAATACTGTATAAATATTCTTATAGTATACAACTTTGGATATAAAAGTGGAATGTATTATGCAAATGACAAGACATCCTTATCAGAAGACGCATGAAATGCTCGGAAAGGAAGTAATACGCTGAGTGATTACAGCGCCAGTAATGAAGACGTTGAAAGCTTGGCAAAAAGAAGAAGAAAACACAAAATTTTACAGACAAGGGGGAGGGTGACCACAGTGTTTGAGAAATTAACAGGTATTATTGAGGGAGACAAATTATTTAAAAGAATTTCTGAAAGGAATCATATGCAAATAATAGATGGAATTAAAGAAATGTGGAGTACGATAGCACGATTGAAGGAAGAGAACTACACACTGAAAGATCGGATGGGAGTTTTAGAAACAATGACTGATGTGAAGAGTCACTTAGAGGAATTGGGGAAAAAATGGGGATCGGCTAATGTGCGATTCATGGAGGAGTTTACTCTGGGATGTCTAGAGGAAAGATTAATTAATGTGATTGACGAACGTTGGAATGTGTTGGGAGAGCATATGGAACAACTGAGGGATGAGCGAGTGGAAGAATGTCTAGAAAAAATCGAAAAAGAAATTGCATCTGTTAGAAATTCGACACAAGAACCGAGAATTATAAAAGAAACTGATGGGTTAGAACGAGGGAGGAAAGAATTTTGGATACTGTTCGAGAGAGGGGACAAACGATATTAAAAGGTTATAGGGAAGTGCGATGTGATTTTATCACAACAGAGAGAAAAATGCACTCAGATGCACTTCAGACAAAACATAGAACAGGACAACAGCAAAATGAACTGATCATTGAGAAACAGAATGGAGATACGGGTACTGTGCGGGAGACCGTGGTTGACATTGTCACGAGGAAAAAAGGAAAAGTAAACATTCGGGATATGAGGGAGAATAAAGCAAATAAATTCATAGTAATTGGGGAGTCAAGTAAAGAGATAGAAAAAACTCAAGAAACTTCTTCAGGAATAGGACAATGTAATTGCACAACGGTCACGGAAGCGTCAGCCCAGACTAATGGTTCATGGTGTAAAAAGTGACGTGACGGATGAGGACTTATTGGACGGGTTATTTGAACAGAACTTAGAAGGCATATGGGAAAATGAGGATTTTCTGGCAAAAACAAAAGTATTAACTACACTATGAAGAGGAGCGCCGAATGTAGGAAGGCTGATTGCTCTGAATGAGAAATAATTGAATGTATTGTTGCGGAAAGGGAGAATTTACTTTGGATTAGAATAGAAATCTCTTAGATTGCGGTGAACCTCACCGCCAGGTAACAGATTAATCATGTTACGTCGAATGAAAATGGTAGACGGGACCGGGATTCGAACCCGGGACCTTGAGCTCTACGCGCTCATGCGCTTACCGACTGCGCCATCCCGTTCGCTTCTCGGGTCCGTCTATCATTCTCATTCATATGTTCAACCTTGACAAAAAAATTGAACCAGGGTGATATTACTCATTGGCAAGTTGTTAAGGGAATAACGTCGGATCAAAAGAGGTTACTATTTGAAATAGGTAAATGGGCACAAGGTGAAGAGACTGTTCAAGAAGAAAGTTTTTGAAAAATATACTGGAAATTGTTTTCAAAGAAACTGACAATGACAATTGAAGACCACGGTGAAATAGATAATGTGAAGGAATATGTGGATAAAATGCAGATCCACATACTTCGAGTGGCACCATGGAAGAGGACAACTTCACGAACAGGCCAACTGCGGTGGACGGATGAACTGAGTGTTTTGAAGAAAGAACGGGGGAAGGCCCGAAGAAAGTTACAAAAAGAGAGACGGAAAGGGAAATTAACAGAAAAAGCACAACTAGAGTACAGAAAAGCATTACGTGAATTCTAGACAAAGATAAAAGAACGTAAAATAAAAACATGAGAGTTTTCTAATAAAGAATATGAAGCAAAATATATGGGGAATTCCATATTTAATAGCGCGAGATAAGATTAAACGGAAACATGTCTGGAGCACGATAGTAGTGGATGGTATTAGAACAAGACATAGGACACGGGAGAGAAGTTATTAGCGGAAATGTTACCTCAGGACGATGAAATAAGGTCTTAGGAGAAGCAGAACGTATATAGAAGATTGAATGAAATAAAACAAAGTGAATTAGACAAAGCAGTCAAGTCACTAGAGATGGAGAAAAGCCCAGGATACGACATGATAAGTAACGAAATGATTAGCAAGTCATACGTGGTGAATAAAACAAATATTAAGAATTTGTTTTATGCATGATTAGCGAGAGGAATATTTCCGAAACTGGAAAATTGCACTACTGCGCATCTTTTACAAAGAATGAAATCGTAGTATTGAGGAAGCTAATTCATAACGTTCAGTAAGTTTGTACGGGAAATTATTTGAGAAAATCATTATAGAAAGACTAACCGTTACAATTGAAGATGGGGATTATCTTCAAGACGAACAATTCGGATTTCGACGAGGACGATCGATGTTGGACGCAATAAAAATGTTAACTGATTGGATAGAGAACAGAACGTAAAAAATTGGCTTGGTAATATTCTTAGACATAAAGGGTGCTTTTAATAATGTTCAGTGGGGAGTTATTTTGGAACAACTACGAAAATTTGGAATAGGCACGTATTTATATAATTTAATCGTTGATTATTGTCGAGATAGATTTACGTATTTAGAAATTGGAGGAGAGAATTATACATGAAACCAACAAAAGATGTCCTCAGGGGTCACATGGGGGACCATTATTTTGGATTGTCTTGATAAATGGACTGTTAAAAATGGTAAAAGAAATGGGATACAACATAGTCGCATATGCGGATGATTTGACTCTATTTGTACAAGGAAACTCAAGAAGAGAAGTGAAAAACAGGGAATAAGATATTGCAAATTTGTGAAACTTGATGTACAGAAAATAATCTGGAAATAAGTGCGGAAAAAACCATTGGAATGGTGTTTGGGATGAAACACGTGAAAAAGAGAACCAAGTTTGCGAATAAATGGATTAAGGATCAAAATTAAGAAAATATGTTTTTCGGATTGATGTTAGATACAGAATTAAAATATAATTCACATATGAAATACCTAGAAAAAAAGAAAAAAACAAAAAACTATCAACTATTGGATTGGATTAACACAATTTAATGTGGAAACACGTCAGATGATACAGTTGTATCAAAGTGTAATTTTACCCATTGTAATGTGTGGATGTGAGGTGAGATTTGGGCAAAGATATTGCGAAATGTACATTTACGTAACCGATTTGAAAGGATCCAACGATTATCTCTTTTGCGATTGAGCGGGGTCTATTGTACAGTATCAAACGATGCCTTGAATGTATTGTTAGGAATGATGCCTGTTGACTTGACCATACAGATGTGGGCGTTAAGAATAGCAATGAGGCGAAGCAAAGAATTGCTGTTAGATGGAGAGATAGTTAATAGAGAATAAAGACTGAAAAAAAGCTAACGAATACGAGTATATTACTAGAAGTATCGCTAATTCGATGGGAGAGGTCTGATGAAGGGAGAACAACGTTCAAGTTTATTCCAAATGTACTGTTTGTAACTCAGCGAAGAAAGTGGTTTCAACTCAGCGAAGAAAGTGGTAGAATGGAAGAAATACTCACAGGACACTAAAGATGTTAAATATTATTTAAAACGGTTTGGAAAGGTATCTGATAAGACATGTGGGCGTGGTAGTGCTTCCGAAACGGTTGAGCATGTATTATGGGAATGCGAATGTTATGGTGAAGAAAGAGCGAGATATCTGAGGGAGATGAAGAGAAGTGAATTAATAACGGGTATATTACGTACCATGATCGATAATAAAGAAAGAAACGAAGTATTTTGCTTCTTCATAGATGGAATATATGAAATAAAAAAGCACTGAAAATGTAGTGGAGTATCTATTCGGGACTATTGAGTAGACTCAAATACATCAGACAGCAGAAGGAGAATACAGGATTCACGAACCGATATATAGTCATGTAATGTCTCTTAAGATGTAAACATGATTACATAAATAAAATAAATAAATGAATGAATGAAAAAAAAATCTGACCCCTGCGATGTAATGCTCTTAGGCACTAAAAATATTTATACGAAAAATAAATTAGACAAGTTTATAATACGTAGTGTACATCAGAATTAAATATAAAGTTACAAGAACTATGAGGTCCTTTTAAATGTCTCCATCCTACCTGAATATTATGACATTTTCTTGACAGTTTTGAAAAACACTGGTAAAAAAAAGACAAGCTTCATAAGTTTTCCCTCCCTCTCCATTTTCTTTAATTCGAACCAAAAGTATGAAAAATGAGCAGGTTTTGGGAACTACTTTCGTCAATCTTGATTAAGGACTCGACTTTTGCCCTGCCCAAATTGATTTGAGCAGTGTACTTTTAATGATGTGACCATTTTTCTCAACTACATCATTTTTTTCAGCTTCTATAAAAATATATTTAGCTTGTCAAATGGTGCAATTGAACGAAAATTATGGTGGTGCACCGTGAATTTGCCTGAATACTCGTGGGACTATTCCGACCTAGACCAATATCCTCACGCTTTCACCTATCATTGAAGTAGCCTTATTAGTATTGGAGGATTTTGGGAACCGTCAATCTGGAGCTTGAATATTTCTCGGATTGACTCGTTCAATAGGTTATACACCTTCGGACCATTGACGGATTGACGATACAGAGTGACCATAAACGTACATCGTAACCTTGAAATTTCTCATTCTACTGTTTACTCATTACTTTATTTTTCCCCACAGATAAACGAAGCTACCAGATTCTACCGGATTCGGCGATAAACTGCTGTCATTGGAAAGAGCATTGAGTGTGATGGCAAGTTATCATGAATAAATGAAAGAGTTTTAACGGAAAGTGATTTCAGCTGTTATTCCATAGCTTAATTTTTGGTTTTGATTTCAGTAGAAATTAACTCTATTTAGTAAATGAGTATAGTGATGTTATTTCTTAAAGATTATTTCCTCTTTTCAAAGGATGTCTTGTACTTCTTTATTGTATTACAAATTCAAGACTTAAGTTTCATAGAGTGATATATCTTGCCAGATGAAAATCTTGGAACAAGATGGTAGCGTTCAGTACATGAGGGTGTTATATGTCTTGAATTGAACGTTGGTGTTGCGTGAACTTCACGCGTGGTCTCTGCAGTTATTTTGCACTACTTAAATTTTACATCTTTTGAAGATGGAAGGATCTCTTAAGTAAGGACAAATCCAACCTTTAATATCATTTTGAGGTTAGAAATACTCAACCCCTTAAAATGTTTGGGAAGATTGAAGGTGAACTCATAATACTGATGTTCTTTAAGTAGTACCTTCGAGAGACGTCGTTCCAATTTTTTGGTTCCCTTTTCTTCAAGTAAGCTAGGTGGACTATTAGGGACTTACCGGCATTGCAAGTATTAATGAAAATTGGGTTCTAAATGCTTCTTCATTACCTTCATTGGGACATAGCTTACATATTATTGTTTAGGATCAGTTTTTTTATTTCATTTCAGACTTATAGGAACTTATTTGTTCATCATTGATTCAATTAAAATTAATGTATTGTATTTATGGATTTGATTGATTGGAACTACTGAATTGATGTGGCTGCTATGAAGAGTTCTGATAGGTTGTTAGTAATATTATCATAATATATGATGACTATGCCTTTTTGTCATATTTCTGTGTAGAGCAAAACTAAAGGTATTCTTATCCTTGAAGTAAATAGCTATTCATTGACAGGAAAGGTTTGATTCTTGGGTTGGGCAACCCATTGTTAGATATCACTGCATTAGTAGAGGATACGTTTTTGAAGAAATATGATTTGGAGCCAAATCATGCTATACTGGCAGATGAAAAACATAAGCCGTTATATGAAGAAATGGTTGAAAAGTATAGTGTGGAGTACACAGTGGGAGGAGCTACACAAAATGCCTTGAGAGTAGCTCAGGTAATTATTGTTTTATATTGTTAGTGCTTATTTGCTGCTCTTATGCAGTTTGTGTAGTTGAATTATTAACTAAGTGTTGTTACAATATTCATTTTAAATCATTGTGTGATTTTATTCATTTACAGTGGATTATAAATCAACCTAATGTAACTGTATTTATGGGTTGTGTTGGCAAAGACAAATTCAGTCAAATTCTGGAACAGAAAGCCCGAGAAGCAGGTGTTAATGTACAGTACCAGTATACTAGTAATCAACCAACAGGTAGGTATAAATCCTTTTTTAGAATAGTTTTTACTTTGCCAAGAATAAGAATATACTTTCATTTTGCAGATGATTGGTAATATTAACCACGATGTTTCTTTTTGAAGTTTAATTTGTAGTTTTACAATTATATATAGTAAGTGTTAATGTTACTCATGAATGGTGGTCTTCAATTATTTTTATTGTAAAACTGTTTTTCTCCCATGTCATTGATCAATAAGTGACACCTCGCTTTTCATTTAAGGCTTTATGGATGTGGATCTGTCAGCCACAGAAAATAATTGAACATATTTTGTGTCTTCCCTTACGAATTAGAAAAAAATTAATAATTTGTTAGGTTTCTGTTGGTTGTAGGACCTCATTTAAGTCTATTATTCTATGACTATATTTGACACAGGTATTTTTGTCTCCTGTTAAGTATGGTTTATTTTGAGATGTGAGATTCATCATTTTGTAGTAACGATGTATCCATTTCATGTAGGTTGCCTTTATTTGTCTCTAATCTAAAAAATAATGAAGTCTTTCTTTAAGACATTCTTTTACTTGAAAATTCATTTGAAATAAGAAAATACAATTTACAGATAATAAATTTTTAAAATTATATTAATCAGGTCATATCAACTCCACCAATTCAATTTATTAAATACAAAATCTATATGAAAAACATTTGAGTACAGGTGGTGTGACTTATAACTAATTAAAGTGTATTAAGATTTTGTTTACAGAAAATTTCACAAAATATTCTTGTAAAATTACAAAATAGTACAAAGTAAAACTTATAAAACAGTATGATCATGAAATCTTATTTCTCCGTTAGAGACTAATTATTCAAGCACTTATTATAGTAAATTAATTAAAGACTCTTTTTCTTGTATATTATTAGTGACTGAGGTTCTTAAGGAACTTTTAATGTTATGGATACTCTTTTTAATGTGTTTCAATTCTTCAGGTAACATATTAAAATTTCAATAGGCATTATATTTTCAGCTCTTTTAATATTTTTCTTCTGGACCTTATCACTTCTCATGGTATTAAACCTACTAGTGAGATCTGAGTTGCAGAATTGGTATCTTAAAATATAATACTCAGTCAGTGTACAGTTAACTACAAACAAATGATGTAAAGTGCATTGCTTGAAGTTTTTATCTTCCATGGATATGTTTATCATTTTCTTTTGAATTTTACTTATAGAACAATTGCCATATGCCCCTGCGCATACTGTATTACAGTAAGAATATAGGCTATCAAATAATGCATAATTGGTGGTAAGCACTCTGGAAGGTAGATGTTTTAGTTTGTAGAACACATCAGTTAAATATTTAGAACATTCTGTAATATGTTTATCCCATCTTAGTTTCTCATCTAACCATACCCCCAGGTATTTTGCTACCCTAACTATTTCTAGTTTAAAGTCATTCAATTGAAGATCAAACTGAGCAGCGATACTATCTTCACGTGTCCCAAAAGTCATGAAGACACTTGGAGTGTCAATTAATTGCAAACCAACCATTCTGCAACTTTATTTAAAATATTTGTCACGGGCACTCCAGGTTGACTCCAGCTAGAACTCTCAACCAAAATCAATGTGTCATCTGCAAATGAGATTATATTGTTAGAAATATTAAAAATGTAATTAATGTACACAATGAAGAGTAAAGTACTCAAGATTGTGCCTTAGGAGACCTCAACAATAAAATCTATTTATTTATTTAACAAGGACATCCTCCAGAGAGCTCATGACATTGCCTATTTTTAATTTTTGCTTTCTGTTTTGTCAATAGTTTACCAGTAACTTATTTGCATTACCTCTAATACCATAATTATCCAATTTCTCAAGGAGGATCTTGTGGTCCTCAGTGTCCGAAGTTTTTTGCAGGTCTAGTGTTGCACTGACAACACATTTAGTGTTATTTATTCCTGTATAAATATAATCCATGACAGTTTTCAAAGCCCTAGTAGTTCCCTTATTTTGAGCAAACCAATATTGACTTTATGCTGCCACATGATTCTCCTAAAAAAAAAGAAGCTGTATGAAAATACACGACTTTTTCAAAGAATTTTGCCTGGTTTGAGATCTGTAATATAGGCCTTTAGTTGATCACATTATTCATCTCTCCAGCTTTATGCACAGGGACTATTTCTGTTTCCTTTAGAGCATCCAACCATATTCCATTATCTAAATAATTATATAAAAGTCAGCAGTTTAATAGTACATTGGGCCATTTTGTTTTTTCAATGTAACTGCCTGGACTTCATCAATTTTGCCACCAATGAATAATTAGTTACTTGACTATATTTAATATTTTAGTTTGACCTACACATACCTATTTGTCTTACATGTCCAAAACTGCATTGTTTTTATTTTTTTCAATTTTGGTTTTTGACCTATATGATTTATTGTAATGCGGCGCAGCCTATTTTTGTGAAATGCAAATGCTTACACCTTTTTCATTATCTTTGAAACAAATTATTCTAGACACACCGTTTTGATGTCATTAAATTAAACATAAAATGGGCTTTATTTTATCTCAAATTATTAAAATGGGAATAGAGTATTTTGTCAAATTGTTTACTATCTTAGAGTTTTTCTGTTATATTTTGGACACTGAATTTCAGTAAGTTATACAATGAAATCCCAATTTTTAGAAATTTTAATCTTAGAAGGAAATCTATATCAAAGTTTAAAGTTTTCATACTTATTGACAAGTCTATAGAAAGTATATTCACGAAGTTTTATGACTGATGTTGGAATACTTGATAACCCATCAAAAACAGTATTTAGTTAAAAAAGCCTGTTTTTTGTGTTAAATATTTCAGATGGGGAAGGTCCTGAAAATCTGAAACACGGAGGATTTACAATCATTTATAATAAGAATGAGCTGTTATAATTTTATGGCTGATATTGAACTGCTTCATGAATTACAGTTGATTGAAAATTGCTGAAAATTGTTGCAAAGTCTGTATGAACTGTTGTCACCTAGCAGGTGTAAACATATAAAATTAGTAATTAATCTGTATAGAATTATTTATAAAAAGTGAATATTAATCATAACAAATATAATATGTTCTAGAAAGATAGTCATAGAACAATCAATATATCAAATAAGTGGTCAACTATCATATTTTCTATTAATAGCCTAAGGATAAAAATATGTAGTTAAGGACATAAAATATTAAAATAATAAAATGTGTACATTATTTACAAATAAACTTTCTATTTTGCACTGACATTTCACTCCTTTTTTGGCATAAAATCATTGATAATTCTTCCTGCACATTTTGTGTTATGGAACATAACACCTAGTAGCAGTGGTAAGTTCTACTAGTAAAATGTGTTCAAACGTCAGCCACACTGCATAAACTCGAGAAAGCTTTAATAATGTGCTATGGTCGGGAGGGTAAGAGATGGCATTGTACACATCCTTGTTTTCATTACTGATGTGTAGAACAACCCTGTTTTCATTACTGATGTGTAGAACCATGAGTTGTCATCACAGAAATGGGCTAAGATATCATTTCCTACAAATGTTATTCTTTGGGTTTGTGCAAGTCACTTCATCAACATACTGCTTAGTTTGATTTTGTATAGTATCTAAAGACATCTTGGTTGACTGGAAATAATTTGTGCTGCGTTCTTGTTTTTCCAACATTGAACCACCGATCTAGTAGTATTATACCGATATGTTGAGCAGTAGAGTGCGGGTTCTAACCCTGCTCTGTGAGCGGGTTCAAATGATCTAAGTGAGGTTTTCAGCTGGCGTTTCCCTCACCTACTAAAGACAAATGTCGGTTCAGTACCTTAAGTTCCTTGACCTCTCTCCTTCCCCAATTCTCTCACCCAAGTAAGGGTTAGGTGGAAAAGCAGGCCTCATGGCCTGTACCTTTAAACTAACCATGGCAAACTTATGCTTTAATAATTAACCAAGTTAACTTCTTTAGTAACTGTTGACAAAGTTAAATTTCCATTTAACATAGTTCAACATACAGGTGAAGTTTTAGATTTGAACTCATGTGAATATCTGTAATGACACG
The DNA here is from genome assembly GCA_002313205.1 of Laupala kohalensis. NCBI lineage: Eukaryota > Metazoa > Arthropoda > Insecta > Orthoptera > Trigonidiidae > Laupala > Laupala kohalensis. The sequence goes on from NNCF01126450.1 coordinate 65,811, forward strand.
AGTTCCCACACTTTTATGTAGTAGCTTCTTGGTTACAGTGCTATTGCTACTAGCACCAATGGCAGTTATGTGGTCACTAAAGTGGGGGAGGGTTGAATTAAATATTTTAATGATGCTGCCTTCTTACCTGCAAAACCTTGTACTGTTTTATTATGGTTGAATGATGGGCAGTGCAAGAAGCCACTTAAATGTAACTCAGTGGAACTAAGTAAAAGTGTATATAATGGTCTAATTTAAACTAATTTCAGCTAAGTTTATTACAGTCAATAAATTCCGTAACATTATGGAAGCTATTATGCAGGAGGAATCTTTCAACTGAGGAGTTCAAGAAATTAAATGTTTTTTTGTCTTGAAAGAGAATTATATGGAATGATTTTGGAATGGCAGTGTACCTTTTAGCTTGGACAGACAATATTACCCTTATTTTGAGTGATATTCAAGAGTGCTTCCTATGAAACTATGATGGCCCTCAATTAATTCAGTTTTGACAGGCTCCCCAGTTTCATTTGTGCTGTGTGTGATCATTGAGCTATTCTTTACACCTCAGATAGCTTTTTTAAATTTTCAAAATAATATTTTAAATTAAATATTTATATGATATGTTTACTAGATTCTTCTATGAAGCATTTCAAACTAATAGCCTTGCTAAATTTAAAATTCTCATGTCTCTTTCGTTCTTCACTGACATGAAAAACATTGAAGAAAAATTCAGTTAATTCATTTTTTAAGATGAAATCTATCTGAAACTATCAATTTGTTGTATTCAATTTTAAAAGCCAGAAAATGAATATTTAATTTGATGTAGTAAATTTCAAAATATTTTGATAAAACTTTTATAATTGTATCATTAATTAACAAAAAAGGTGAAAAAACTGTCACTTGAGTCATTTGGAAATATTTTTCCCTTTGAATTCATGAAATTCTTGTCATTACCAAATAGTCATATGCAATACCATTTGAGTAACTTTGGGGAATAGGAGACGAATAAGATCAAACTCCAATGTATCATCAATTGACATGATTCAAAACTAAAAAAAAGGGGTAAAATCTTAAAGACCCAAAATATAATTAAAAACCTATAATTTCCCAAGAGAAAACAGAAAAAAACAACTTTATTTTGGTTTTTGTTTATCATTGTATTGCAGGAAACTGAATCAAAAGCAAACTCGAACGTTCATGAATGTTTGGTATGAAATGGAAAAATAAAAATACAGAAAACTACCATGAAAAACCCAGGAAATTGATCTTGTTACAACCTGTAATTAATTCCTGTAGCGATTCACGAAACGTTTGTGCAGTACTGTAACAGACATGGTTTAATTTAATCATACATGGAAAATAATTTGATTAAAGATATAATTATGTTTACGATTGTTTTTAAAATAAGGTATGGTTTAACTGTTATTTATTATCAATATTAGGGCCGTATTCAGTCGCAAATTATCTCTTTATTTGAATCATTGATTATATCCCCAATTGATGAAAGGTTCCGTATTCAGAAGGTTTTTTCCAGCAGCAAATACCGAACAATTTGGAACTGTCCCGGGATCAATGCGCTGCGCAGAATTCAGAACGGTTCCGAACAGGTCGGGATTATTTGCTGCTGGAACACCTTTTGCCTACCATAGTTTAAAATTCGTACGTTAGATGTCGCAGGAACTTTGAATGATGGCAGTGCCATCTCGCGGGGATAAATAACGAAACGAACGAGGATTGATAACGAAACAGCGAAACGTCGTGCTTATAATTCGACTGATAACTTGAATCCATAGAGTTAAATAATAGAGTTCTACTGATAACTTGACCCCAATATTTTATTTTTACTTTTCACTTAGATTCTTGATGTATGGAAGTTTTACATATTTGACTTTAGCATTGATGGTAGTTTCCTCTGTATTGTTGACAGTCGTTAAAGTCTGAGATTATTAATTAGCCTATAATTTGATGTATTTTTATAGTGATGTCCTGAGGAAGATGTATTGAACGTCGAAACGTAAGCAGAAATTATTCTTTCCATTTTTGATTTCTTCCCGAGTTAGTTTTCTTTGGGGCTTTAGGAGTCCAACGCCAAGGTCATTAGAACTCTTTCTTCCTGAGTGTTGGTAGTTAAAATACAATCTTAAAATAATGAAAATAAATAATAAGATTGAGTATTGTGACGAAACGAATGGTGTAGTGGGTAATACTGGTTGGTGTAGTAGGTAACTCACCTTACTTCATTTGCTCCGGCTAGCTCGTTTTTCCACTACCAAATCCTAATTATATAGGCTGGGTTCGGCTCATTTATTATCGTGAGAACACACACTTGGGTTCCTTGTTAAAGGAAAACGCCATTTCAAATACAATTGGTTTAATTATTTATACAGACAATTATACATGCTTATTACCTAATACATCATGCACACTCCCCCAAAAATCACAATAACCCCACATGTAACAAATTGAAATTTCTCTCTTTGTGAATAAACTCCTAGTAGCTAATTGCTCCAGCCATTAACATTTACATTAAATGAATTAGAGAGCACCCGTAGTGAATGTTTGCCTTCGTCGCCCTTAGTTAAGTGAAAACGTGTGATGATTAAAGTTGTGGGCTAGGGCGGTAAAGTTTATTTACGACCGTTGCACTGTTCTTCTCGCAGTCACACGATATATAAACACTGGGCGCAGCCAGTTCGTCATTACCTTAATGATGATGTGCCGTCTTTCACAAGATTGTGGTAGTAAGTCGGTACGCCTCTCATAGAATCAGGTCATTCATGAAGACATTTCTTGTGCAAGGCTCCTTCCTTTCTCTTTCCTGACCTTCCTTGGTCACCTCTTGTTCTTTTCGATCCCGACGCTAGTAAGTTGCGAGGGCTAGGGTCTTTCATTTTCCTCGTAATGTTTTGATGTAATGTGTTTTGAGATATGTTTTGTATGTTGTAATTCAGGAGAGTTTTTAGTGGGTATGGTTGAGTCATTCGGCGAGTCCCACACGTGGGGAGTCATGTTGGATCTCCTTAGTGCGTAACTGCATTTTCCCTACCTGTGCTGAATTTTAGGGCCTCGATGTCGACGAGCCGTACAGCCCCACAAAAATGAAGACATTCCTCCCCCTCGCTGACGACCCATTCACCTCCAAAGACCGTTGACCGTTTTTGTAGTCGCCCGGGCTCCATTTCCTCGCTCCACCTAAGAAATCAGCAAGCCACTTCCGCCGTAATTGTTCAGTGTAGTAAAAGTTCATTCGCGTCCTACTTCAGCGAAAGAATCGAATCTTTTCGACCGTTTCATAGTAAATTTCGTAGACTTGCACGCGTATTAAGTAACGAACTCAGCTCGCAAAGTTTAAGTACCGCAACTAATTAGCTAATCAACTGTTGATTCCAATTCCAACTCGGAATGAAAATTCCAAAGTTGAAGTTTGAAGATCATAATATGTCCGTGAAGTTAATGTCGTGGTCAAAATACCATTCGGCGAATAGAATCGTCAAAAAATGGTAGAAGCATCTAATCTGATCAGAAATGCTAGAATGCCTTTTGGAACTTCTCCGTTCGTCAATGTCCAATCGAGCTTTATTTCTACTCCACGTGGAGTCACTATAATTGGTGGTTTTCGTTGTGACGTGTGTTGCTTCCGAGCCAATCAGACTCGATTTTGGTAATTTTCCTAACTTTCAAATTTCATCTTTTTCAAAACATTACTTCGGTGATCTTAGCCAGACACCACTCATCTATTAACAATGCGACATTTAATTTTGACAGGTTTTGAATTGGGGTGTCAAACCCGTCTCTTAGACACTTCTTTATTTTCCAGCTCTACGACGCTTTCTACGCAGTCGCCTTGTTTACTGTTTTTCGTTACTCATTCTTACTGACATTTCTAAGAGCTGGTGGCCTCGCGCTTCCCAACTTAATTGTTCTTCTCGCCCAAATTTGCCTGTGACCCTTCGTCGTTCATCGGTTCACAAAAGATCTCTGTCCCCCTTCTAGTAACTTTCCGTGTCGTCTCACTATAACTGCGCACACGTATCCGAATCAGTCACCGATACTGATCTTCCAAAAATATCAAGAAATTTTCCGTCCCTTTTTAGTTTAACTGTTAACGATGCCACTTGTTATTTGTTTAACATTCCCATCTTCCCTTCTGCTTCTTGCAAAAATAAAGCGTAGGACGCTGGCACACTTCACTTGGCATATTTATAGCTTTTCAAGGATAAGGCCCCGACCCTCGGCGGTGGCGTATCGTCACTCCCTCTTCCACTTCTGATCTTCGCCATGGGTTGCGGTAAGACTTCGCTCGCTCTCGAAACATTTACTTTTCAAATCATTAGAATAAACCTAATTAAAAGTGAAGAATTAATCATTCCT
>NNCF01126450.1:71142-117510 GCA_002313205.1 Laupala kohalensis
TGTGTGTGTGTGTGTGGTACAAAATTATCCCAAAAACAACCCAAAATTGTAGGATAGTTTTCATTTTGATCCTAGAAATGGGTGCCGCTGGCTATACGCAGGTGGTTCTTAGCTGACATGCTGAGTAGAGAGGTATAAAAATCTTCCAAATGAATTATATTAATTTGAGAGCACTCCCTCACTATTTGATCGCTACTATTTATTAACATTAGCAGTACATTGTTTAATGTCTGCAGTCCATGGCAGAAGAGTAAACAACCACTGCATGCGAATGTAATAATGTGCAAAGTGGAAGAAGAGGCGCAAAGAATTTGTATAAAAATTTTTCTACTTTAATTAGTACAAACTGTTCGTTTTGTTTCTTGTTTAAGCTTGATTTAACATGATGCTTTAATATAAACCCACACTTCAATATGTATAGGTCACTTTTTAGGCAGTTAAGGGTTAGTGTTTCGGAATATCAAAGAAATTGGAGTTTTTAATTTTTCTAGACAATTTATGTAGTACGCTTTGATTAAAACTGCAAAAAATGTAAATTTTCAAAATGTTTTTTGTTGTAATAGGACAATTTAGAACATATTTTGTCAAAATCATCTTTGGCCCACTCGGTCACATTTGTGTAGCATTCGTTCTTAACTTTTCAAGTCAAGCTGCAGCACTATCTTTAGTAGCAATTCTGCTGATGTTCTTGAAAATTTAAGTTTTTCTCTGTCTTACAATGGTGAATAAATATTATGTATATTTAATTATATTACAAGTTTTGTATTTATCACTTTCCCCTATCCCCCACAAGATGTAAAATAATCACGAAATTTGAGCCTTACTGAAGAGATATTCTTAATTTACACTTTTTCGAGGTTGCTGTGTTTTTCTGGCATGTCCCATGCCCAAGACTATATTCTTTTATTATGAACGACCCCCCAAAAATTAGTCCGTCCCTACATATACGTTGCTGATTTCTTCACCCGGCGTCAAGCATGCAATGATTATTTCCGTACGGTAGTCAGTCATGAAACCGTTCATCATATTCTCAAATAATCAAATGCGGTCCGATCCGTAGCTCAGTTGATGAGCCGTTTCAAGTGGCTGCTATATTGCTTTTGCTCTTGTAGATTGCATTTGTAGGTGATGGTTCCAGTAACGTTATATTTTGAATCCATGGATGCTTCCAGATGTAGAAAAGTAATGTATAAAATGTGTGGTTATGCGAATAATTTTTGACATGACGTGTGCAGAATATTTGCTTTTTATTCGTTGTTGAGAATATAAAATTTATTTCTTAGAATAATAATCCAAATAGTAGTGTTAGTAGTGTTAATAGTTTTGAATCACCTTAATATCCGCCTCTGCCTTAGGGCCCTTGATCGGAATTGATGGGATGGTCCTTTGCTTGCTTCCGGAGAGTAAATTAGTTTTTCCCCCTCCACGTGGTCATACGCAGTTTGTACTGTTTTTTGACAATAAATTTATTATTATACTATTTTACGTCCTCCCTTCTCACATTTTCCCCTTCCTTGATTCGTTTTTGCATACGATATTTTCAAAAGTATCTCCAATAACTTTGCTTCCTCGAGCCCTTGTCAATTCCTTACTTCGTCCATTTCTTTTGAAATTATTTATATTCCGTATGCATTTCCAAGTTGATTACCAGGGTTAGGATTTTTAGGTGCAAATTTCATATGAAAAGAGGAAGGGAATAGATTTTGTAAGAAGGAAGAAAGGTGCTGTTTTACTCAACTGATTCAAGAAATAATTTTTCTCCTATTTTAGTTTAATTAGTTAGAAATGAGTACATCAGAAAAGGTAGGAAGCTCTTGTAGTTCAAGACATTAAGCGGTTCTACAGTTTTTACAATGTCTGGTTTTATTAGGAGATAGAACGTCTTTATAGATGCTAAAGTTTTTTTCTACATCCACAGAAACCATTGTTTTCAGTCCCTCATTTACTGAAAACTGATACTTGTAGGCTTACTATTCACTTGTACACTGTAAGCTGGGTGACATAGAGAGTTAAATTATATTGATTTATTAGTTTACTGGAAAGCTGTAGGAAAAGGGAATTATGGGCACAGTTGAGGGGAGAAAGGGACAAAAGGACACAAAAAAGGGAGAAGGTACTAAAAACCACTTCTTTCTCATTTAAAAACAATTTCAGACTGGTGTTTTCCAAAGTGTTTTAATATAATGAAAAGTTGGAAAATGGGATTACTTCAGTTCCTAAAGCCAGGGAAAAGAGTATAGTTCTATAGTTCATATAGACCTATTACGTTACTGCCAGGAATAGGCAAGATATTGGATCGAATAATAGCGGAAAGGTTGGAATGCCCGTTAAAACGAAGAATGTTGGGGAACCAGTATGACTTTACAACAGGCTTAGGAACGGAAGATGTACTGGGGCACTTGTTACACAAGACAAAAGAACGAACATCTCGATTTGTGCTCCTTGTATATGTGGACATTGGATAGTGCACAATGGTCAGTGATAATTGAAGAATTGGAGATTAAAGGCATTCCATATCATATGTTGAAATTGATAATATATCTTGAGGACCGGAATACAATTTTGGAAAGGGAATGAAAAAGTAATTTGCACTATACGGCAAGGTTGTCCTCAAAGCAGTGAAACCGGACCAATATTCTGGAAAGTGACAATGAATATTATATTGGAAGTGATGAATATGGAAGATATTGACATCATAGCGCATGCGGATGATCTGGCACTTTTAATAGAATCAAATAGCAGAAAGGATTTGAAACAAAAAAGTGCAAGATTATTAAGAGAATTCGAAGAAAAGTGTACAGAAATACAATTTACTATATCCGGGACAAAAACGCATGGTTTTTTGGTGTGCAACGACTTGGGGCAAACGTAAAAGAACCAATCATCAAGTTTCCGGAATGGCGTTTAAAACTGAAGGTGGTTATCAAGTACCTAGGAGTGATGATCGATGAAAAATTAACGTTTACCTCACATTTCGATTATGTGAATTAAAAGATAAAAAAGATCATGAACGGTTTGGAAGGAGTAGGAATACGCAGCACAAGTATAGGACCAGGCACTTGGTAGGCCTATATGCAAACAACATGTAGAAAGGAAACTAAGCAGCATGCAGAGATGTCTTTTTGTCATGGAGTGGTATAAAAGCACGATGCATGTATTATTAGGGATTATGCCCATAGACCTCGAAATTGATATATACTGTCTTAGACGGAAGATTAGGCGAGGAGATGTAGTGAAATTGGGGAACTTGGTGTTGGATAAGACAAAGGAAGGATGTTAAAGCGCAATAAGTAAGGAGTTGTTTGTTAAGATGGGATAAGTCAACAGAAGGTAGGGTAACGTATCGATTCATGTCTGATGGGAGGTATGGATTTAAGAATAGGAAGTGGTTCTTACCAACATCGCCGATATACCAAATAATGACGACACGGAAACATCATAGAATATCTTTATAAAAGAAACTTGGCGGCGAGGAAGAAGAGACAGTAAACCATGTATTGCATAATTGTCGGATATTGGACACAGAAAGAGGGCATTGCATAGGAGCGCTGAAGAAACAAGGTATATTCAGTGACGAGAATTTGGGATATTACATTGCTACAGAGGAGCGGTATCGGACATTCGAAGGATACGTAAATACGATAATGGAGATAGGGAACATATATAGGTAGCCTGTGGGAAAAGCCCCACCTTGTGGTAGGGACGGAAAACGTTTATACCGGAAAAGTATATACGGTCAAGTAGAAACCGCCACAAAAGATAAGTGGCAGTAAATCAAGACAACCACGATGGAGAGAAAAAGAAAAGATAGAAAGAAATGAGAAAGAAAAAAGAATACAGGAGAACTCTAATTACATGCAGATTAAATGAAGGAGAGATAAAAGTGACATAAAGAAACTATATTAAATATCGAGATCTAAAGAGGAAGAAAAGCTCAGGTAATGGCCGAGAGGTCGAAAAACCGACTTGAAAACACAACCAAAAATTAAAAAGAACTTGGTATACGCGCATGTAGGACAAAATAAAAACATCAAATACATGGTAATTTCCATAGCGTCTAAAAATACTATTTTGTCTTACAAATTTATTATATTCCTAACTTCCCCCGTGATGTACTTGTAACATGAGCGCGTTGTTGCCAGGAGATCGAGGGTTCGATCCTTGTAGGAGTATGTTGATGGTTTTATTTATTTTTATCTACATATCGTTATTCAATGTAAGTTCCGTAAATTTTGAAATTAATTTGAGCGATTCTTACGAAATATAAGTTTTTTTAATAGGATTACATATAAATTCTAATGAAAAGTGGAAAGAGGTTGCGAAGACCCACGTTGGAGCGACCATTGTAATGAAAATTTACTAGGGGTCTTGAAAATAATAAATAACACTACCACTTAACTAACCCACTCAGCCAGCTTACGCTGAAATGTCTAACATGCTTCACTTGTGGAGGCTCCTTCCTTTCTCTTTCCTGACCTTCCTTTGTCACCTATTGTTCTATTCGATCCCGACGCTAGGGTATCTTTAATTTTCCTCTTTCTCCCCCCCCCCAATATACGAAACGTTTTGAGATATGTTGATATTTGAGTTGTAATTCAGGTGGGTATGGTTGAGTCATTCGGCGGCTCCCACACGAGGGGAGTCATGTTGGCTCTCCCTAGTGCATAACTGCATTTTAGCTACCTGTACAAGTTTCTAGGGCTTTGTCGACTTTGTCGACGAGCCGTAAAGCCCCACATAAAAGGTCTAACACGCTTCAAAATACAATGATAAAAGAAAGGTCGGAATTCGTCCCATTTCATTATTGTTAAACATACATGAACCCTTCTTAAAGGAAACACAACACTTGTTAAATCTGGTTTAATTATTTATTGACATGTAACTTACACTTCATAGTACCCTCAGAACATTCCCCTCAAAATACAACTCTGATACACTCCCCATTTCAAAATATCCTTCAAACTACACAATTTTTATAGCTACATAAAAATACACCATTCATCTGCTCCATTTATCATTTATGGCAAACAAAGCCTGCTTACGGACTTATCCATTTAGTGATCATCTCTTGAAGTCCTTTAGGTTATGAATACAATTAGCTTTGGAGCCTTTATATATTAACATGAACTGTAATTACAAATATCTGCACTACAAAAGTCTGACGATATTACGCGCACTTCAACATTATTCAATGGTATTTTATTGTCTCAAGCTATGCACCGTACCCGGCGCTTCATGCAGTTAACTTTGTTATTGAAAGCGTGACCTCGAACTACAAAACGCTGTAGATTCGCACGTTCATTGTCGCGCCGTTACCTTCCGCATATACGTCCATTCACTCCAGCCAGCAGTCACCGTCCTTATCTCAGCTGCTACTCCCGCGAAGAGGATCTCCGCGTAAACTGTGAGACGGGGTTTACACCATCACCAGCACAACTTGACGAGTCTGTTTCGGCTTAATGGTTCTCGTACTGTTCAGTGCCATTGATCGTTAAACCAAATAGTTCATCACGTGACAAATGTTTTTAAGCGAGGTATATGCTACTAATTAAAACTTCCGAAAGATTGCTATGAATTCAAGTTGAAATGGTTCGTTGCACGCCGGCTAACAGAATACTCGTAATGATCAGACTGATGCGACTTACTCTAATGAAAATAATGTCCAAAAATGATCACTAGAATCTTATCTGGTATCTAGTACTCTGACTGATGCAATGATCATAACGGATAGTCTGATATAATACTCATTGATATCTCTGATAAGTAAGTCTGATATGCTCTGAATGAAGTAATAAAGTAATCGAGTGATGAAGTCTTCTTGAATCTTCGCTGCTCCTTATTTAAATAGCTATATCCCTTCTCCCTGGTCTAAAAATTGAGGGAAGGTACTCCGCCTCCTGTGACGTGAGTCCTTCTAGCCAGTAACTTGACACTCTTCTCATCACATGACTCGCGTCTGATTGGCTTGACATGTCACGACGTATTTTCATCTAGCACCAATAACGATGTTTGTTAACACTAATGCTACTCTGCTCCGAACCTTTGTATTTTTCCATCTAAGTCCCCTTCGTGACTCCACATATCCGCAACCCATATCTATCCTCAAGACAATATTTAATTTTGAAAATAAAATTTCATCTCCATACGTTCTAACAATAACACTTCATTTTAGTGTGTGTCCCATGTTACTCGCACTTCCTTTCATTCCGAACCCCAAAATATCTTTTGCGCAGTGGTTCCCCACTCCATTTTTCTGCGCAGCGTCACTCATCTTTAATTGTTTAAATATGTGCCTCGCGGCTCGATGGCCATCCCTCGATCCCTCTCATTTCTTTGCTTTTAAGTTTCGAACCTTCACCTCTGTCGTTCGTCCACCCTGCTAATGGGAATCTCCTTCTGGCGAAGGGATCTCCCCACATACCTTTATTCTTTCATGGACAAATCTCCACATCGTTCTCACACAATTCTTTACATATTCAATTTATCTGTCACCGAGACTAGCCCAAACCTTCCTCCCGACTTTCGAAAAATGCTCTATATAATCTGCCCCTTTTATTTACATTCTGACAGCGTGTCTTGTCAATTTCACAGCTACTTATTTTTCTTTTCTCATGCTTCAGCCGCATTTGTATGTTGCGGTATGTTCTTAAGTTCTTTCCTAATTTATTAAGTATAATTGTCAATATTTAGATGTTCTTTTTACATCACACTACTTCCAAAAGTTGTATAATAAAAAATAAATATATTGAATGATATAAAAAAAGCTGAACGTGCTAACACAAATTTCATAATACTTAATTCATCAAACTTAATGAAAATAAAAAGTAATGTTAATGAAAAGTGTAGTCCATAATTGTACGTAGAGGATCCAAAAGTACAGCTCGAAGACAGTGGTGCCTTCAAGTGGTGAGCGAGCATTATTACGTTTTGGTGAATCACGACCTATCTGTATTACAATACAGCACGTAAATTTTGTTATTCCTGATTTCACGGCTATTGATTCTCGTGTTATTTTTGACATAATCTTTGAAATTAACGCGTGATATACATTGAACGAGATTAAGGTTTTGAAATGATTTCACAACGTTTTTCATTTTTTCTGTACGTTATTTGAATAGCGCTTCAGTGCACGTATTAGGATATAGTTGCGACCCCTTTCTTTCTTCAACCTGACTTTGATATAGTTTACAAAGGAAGATATTTGCTGTCTATGATGAGTTTTAGCATAGTTCATCTTATATAGATTCAATGAATTTCTTTTTAATTATCATGAGTTTTCTTTTGTCTGTCATTATAATTATTTTTCTATTTCTGTTGCATTTCCTTTGATAGTAAATTTCATTAAGTAATAAAACATCAAAAGCTATATAAGGCAACACTTTCGAATAAAATTGAAGGTAATTGATACTTCTTCATTCAGAACGACACCATTTCTTTATCGAAAAATGGAATCAATGTGAATTGAAAACGTACGTCTTGAACGGAGAGCTTATAGCACGAGAAACTCTCCTATCTTCGAAAAATGTGCAAATGTTTTTTAAAGGGAAGTATCAGGAGGAAGTATTTTTTTTCGCAGAAACTTGGTTGCAAAAAATTGGAATATTGTCTGGAAGTGGAATTAAGCTGATCATTATAATTATTTTATAAAAATTAAAAGTTGAATGTACAAATGAAAACAGACTTTCATTTTCGAAGCGCCGAGTTATGAATGTATGGGATATTCGGTCATCTTCATTTCACACAGAGACTAGTTTTTTTACCAAAGTACAAATTGAGGCAGCATCTTCGTTGTGCACATCGCTACATTCGGGTACATCGGTCACTCAAGGTCTTAATATGAGAAACGCATTATGTGTTTACCAAGAATGCATTGCGAATCCTGGGCAATATGCCCGCCACGTTGGAATCGGTTCTGTTGGGTGTCTGAAGATGCAGTATTATTTTTGACAATGAGTGAATATACAATGATTTACGATTTTTTAGTTATTTTTTTCAAATGATAATTCTTTACTGATAGCTGTCTTATGAATATTCGTGTTTCTTGATTCTTTTAATTTACTGAATTGATTCACTTAAGTTGATGTTAAGTATTAATAACTTTTCTCAGATTTTAACAGTGAGTAGAGTAAAAAGCCAAACGTGAAAATGTTTGTAAATTATTTATCTTATTTTTTAGGTTGAGTCGACCATTTTATTCAGTTTGTTTCAATGAATTTACCATATATATTTTCCTACTCTTATTTTTTATTAATTAATGTACAATTCTTGAGGAGTCAGTCGTTAAATTACATCGGGAGTATTTTCTGATTAAATTTGGTCATTTCTTGTTTTCTGAATTTGTAGGTACATGTGCTGTACTCGTAACAAAAGGAGGCACTCACCGATCTCTGTGTGCCAATCTAGCTGCTGCGAACTGCTTCACGGAAGACCATATAATGAAGCACCAAAATATCGAATACATAAAAAACGCAAAATATTTCTATATTTCTGTAAGTAAAACGTTTTTCAATATTTATTGTTATTTTTGTTGTATTCATTACCACTACCATTAGCATCATTATTCTTCAGCCACATAGCATCTCTCAAAATGTGTCATGTGCAAACGAATTCTGAAAACAGTACAATTCAACTAGGAAAAGAAGACATTTTCAGTTCTTAGGGAAGTATCAGAATAGGATTGTGTACTGTACTGATGCATATGAGAAAAAAACTGATTTGAAAATACACTGCGTAGTTAAAAATAAGCTCTTGTGAATGATGTACCATTCATCTTCTTGTGCTCATGGTGGAGGTGGGTTGAGAGTGGAAAAATTGGAAAAGTTTCAGACTTTTTTCTTCATTTTTCGCAAATAACTCCAAAACTTTGTATTTTCACAAATCACTAAAGAACAATGCATTTTCCAAAAATGTTTATAAAAATTATAGAACATAAAATTGAATGCGTATATTGCTTTTTCTATTCCGTCAATGGGTGTAAAATTTGCGTATGTTGAAAAGGTATGATTTTTTAAAAATATTTACATAAAACCATATAAATTGTTTGGGGCTGAATTTTTTTGTGTAAGTATATTATATGAGCATGAGCACAGTTTTGTGCTGTAGCGCATTTACTGTGTCAAAACTAACATTTGAGCGCTTTTAGCGAATAGCTCTGAAACGCATTTATCAGAATATTTAATTTCTTTAGACGTTTATGTATATACAAGTTAATATAACTTGTACTTTGGTTGAACACACTACATTCAAAGTTCTATCAAGTGGATACATAAATCATCTATCCGTTTTCATGAATCTGTGGGCTTCAAAGTAAAAGTACATTACCATTAAATAAATGTATCCCTTACTATAAAGGGTAAAGGTTTTTCGTTATTTGTAAAACCATTAGGTACATGCTCATCTCAATTTTCCTTGTCTCCAATGTCTTATTGCCCATTTGTGCACGACACATCCGTAATGGAAGCACATTTAGCAACATTTCTTGCTTTGTTTTGTGCAATCACTCGCCGTGGAACATCTCTTGCACTTTTCCAGGTTGTACTGTTTTGTCGATTGTGTAGAAATTGTTCTTCTGTACAGTTTATTAGGAATAGTCCATGCTTCATAACATTCCAACCTCATTGAGTTGGGTCTTAAAAACATCTTGATTGGTCTGAAAGTCTGCAAGCGCAGAAGTGCCTCTGCTCCTCATTCCCTCTATTCCTCACTCAAACATGTAGTACACTTGGTCTGCGAATTCATAGACCTGTTGACGCAGAATTAGTGGTCGATGTTCCGCCTGGAAGCATCGATTCGTGCGTACTGGAAAGAACGTGATTCCATTGTCTCAGGACTTTACTTGCGTGCTGATGACATTTTGTCAGTCACATTTGGATGAAATGTTTCGTATGTTATGGAATACTGTAATGAATCTAAATTCATTATAATGTCAAACTTAAGGTACATTGAGAGAAACGAAGTTAAAGTTAGGGGATATAGGAAAAATACTCCGGCGCACTTCCTTTTGAATATAATTTTAGGAATAAAAAATCCTTGTAAAATTTCAACATTTGGTAGATAGTTATTAGTTATATTCCCCCTGCATTTTTCGCAGATAATTATTGAAAATTTAATTTAAACAAATATTGGAAATAATTATTAATTGGAAGATATTATTCTTGTTGCATTTTCTGAAGGTTTTTACAATTGATGACAGGTTTCGATTGCCTCATTCGTTCACTCGAAGAGAATAATAATTAAATACAAAAAGCAACGCCCAAAAAATATACCTTAAGTCAAGCATTTCCTTTTAAACCTCAATGTAAAGTGAACGTATGTAGAATATTTACTGCCGAGGTTATCCCCCCCCCCTCACCCTGTTACCGCTTGTGCACGAAAGAAGGCGAGAAATACCAACGTTACCTAGAGAAGAGGCGTAAAATAAGCACACGAGATAATGTATTACCTTCAATATTAATCTACTTGTATTATAGAGTTAATTTTCATAATTTAATATTCTCTAATTTTTCTAAGCGAAGAGTATTGAGAATCCCAACTCCTATATTTTAGATTGACTACAACTGAAAAGGGTAGAAATAATATTACCAATTTTTATTCACTTTAGTTTTGCTATTTTAAACATCAATAAATGGAATAGTAATAATTAAAACAATTTGACCATAGATAAATAACATTTTTTCATATTTGTGTGCATTTCATATAAAAAAACCCACATCTTTGAGTACATGTTTCATTGAAACTTTACATTGGTATATATGACAAGTCAACAAAAGTTCTCATTAGAAGTTTCACTTCTCTAAACAAAATATCTTGCTCTTTCTTGGCACTTTGTATTGTGGTTTCGTTTTTTACAATAGTAGTTGAAACATTTATTGGGCTGCAACCAATGTTTTACTCTACTGATAAATGGCATTTAATGTTTTCCACACTCCCAAAGAAGTTCATTCATAAGAAAAGAGCCCCACCCGTGGCTCATGTGGTGGTGTTGTCGCTTCTCACCAAGTCATCCCGAGTTCGATTCCCGATGGGGCCAGAAAATTTGTAGCTTTTCACATTAATGTCCCAGTTCATATAGCTGTGACTATTGAAAAACCAACCTTCCTTCCTCTAACCAGCTCCTCCTAGTATCAATAATTAACCCCTCCACGTGGGCCATGTTGGTAAATCCAGCTAAGCGGTCCACCTAACAATGGCTTTCCACTCAACTCCTACTTCCTATCACTTCATGTAGATAAGTTTCAATAGCACGCTTCATTTCCCATTTACAAATATAACAATATTTTTAAAAAAATAAGGAAAGAATTTAAGGCTGAACTTGGAACTAGCTCAGTGAAGCAACTGACCGAGCCTCCACAAACCCTTCTGGATATTTTTCTTTTCTTCTCTTTTTTCAAAACTGAATCATCACGGAAACACAAAGATGTTGATAAATAATGTGGGCAATATGGAAAAATGAAGGGGACGGCTGTTGCAAGCAGAGATTGTCTGGTGAGACTGCGAGAAACGCCTTTATTTCTTCTGCTATCGAAAGAAGCTTTTATGATTTCTCGGGAATGGAAATGTAGCTCACGCACCTGTTACAAATTTAAACACAGTAGCAATTTAGTAACGAATCTTATCTTTCGCTTTAAAATCAATAACAAAAACAAGTGGAGAATGGGTTCGTAAACTTCTACTTTTCCGCTTTAGCTCATTATGCAATCCAGCTTCATTGTCAATTAGTTTAGGAACCATTGAAAATTAACTAAAACTTTATACAACACAACTAAGGTTGGTTTACAGAACATGACCGAGCAGTGTCAATGAAGAATTGATTATTAAGCATGCCAGAGTTATTTGCACCATTTTTTATCGAATTTCATTCTATAAAGAAAATTAAACAATTACTTACCCTTATGTTTTATTGGTTGTTAAATTCTTCTGAGGAATAGCTCTTTTTTGTAATAATTTCTCTCTTATATTATAAGAATATCACCTAATGTCTCTAATCTCTACTAAAGATCCCTAAAACCCCAATTTAAAAAATCTAAAGAAAACGAAACTTATTTCAACGCCTATCTCGAGTGCAACACGAAAAATCTACAAATTCAGCAAAGAATTGCACTCAAATTCACTCTTTAGCTAATCACAACAATAGAACTCTTGAGACTGTTATCCCTACTCTTGGTAAACGACCTTCACTTGTTTTTCGCAACGCGAAGGCCTTATATATCTAGGTGACGTTGAAAATACTCGACAGCATTCGCACGTATAACCACTTCATTATTTTCACCCAAACCACACTGTGGACATCGTCCGCACGGGACGGGAAGTGTAGTGGAGAATGGCGCTTTGCACTGCTGTATTCTCCTCTCCGCGATTCTTGCTCATTGGCACGATCTGTTTTTGACATTAAATGTAATTAGTTTCTTAATAATTTGACTACATTTGTATGGTGCATGAAATAAAGTATAGTTGTGCATT
This sequence comes from Laupala kohalensis, assembly GCA_002313205.1. Taxonomy (NCBI): domain Eukaryota; kingdom Metazoa; phylum Arthropoda; class Insecta; order Orthoptera; family Trigonidiidae; genus Laupala; species Laupala kohalensis. The sequence continues at coordinate 83,602 of NNCF01126450.1, forward strand.
AAATATTTTATTTGTTTAACAAAAACGTTTTCGATCCAATAGGTGTGCATTATGGGGTTGAAAACAAAATAATTAATGTGCATAGTTTAAAATAAAAAAGAACGTAATTAGACTAGGGGACTTCGAAATAAATAATTTACGAATTATTTAATGAAAATTTAAAGTGAGAGCTTAAGAACAGGCATCATCGAGAGTACGAAAAAAGTCAGTAAACTGGACAGGTAAGGTGTTCATGTAAGATGTGAATAAGTCGAGTTTGTAACTGTCCGTAGAACTGATGCATCATCCACCTGTCGGTACTAATAGCACTCGTTTTTGAAGATGTGATGATTTGAATCAAACTGATCATAAATTTTTCATCAAGATCATAAATTATTCGGCAAGGAGTGGGGATAGAGGAGATCCCATTGGTAAACCAGTTTAGCATGTAGAAATTAGTTGAATTTGAAATAATTTACGTGTATACATCTAGAAAGCAGGTTGAAAATTTAACTTACGACGATTACATTACATGGGTATTTGTCATCTGTATCAAGTTAAACGTCAACTCGAACATCCTAAATATATGAAGGAAACGGTTTTTGCTCTATCTTATTCTATTTCGATTTAATGTACGACTAGCTAGTTAAAAATAAGCGAGAAATAGAGTGGCTAAATTAGTCTCAAATCGTTTCCCATCCTTCTTCATACTCAAGCTACTCAGGCTACAGCTGTTGAAATATGATACACCAATATCTGTATGTTCAATTTATCTTCCACCAACATGCGACTTCTCGATATCTGCCTTAAGATAAGCTGCTATCACGCCATTTCTTTTCCTTGGAGATTTTAACGCTCACAATGTTCATCCAGTCTGACGACTCCTGACTCTTCGAGAAAGACATGTGCAAATATAGATCTTCACGGTAGCGAACATCACTCTGATTCTTGCGAGTTTGCTAGTTCTTCTCCTTCGCCCTTATTACTCCTGTGCTAGACAGGGTCGGAGTAGATGGAGATGGTAGATGGGGGGATACTTGATTTGGCTGGCTGGGGAATTGCAGGGTGCCGGATACCGTTCCTGTCGCACGTCCCCGGGGGTGTGTGATTAATGACTGATATGGGGGTGAATGTTGTGTTGGAATGATAGGCAGGGGAAACGGGAGAACCCCGAGAAAACCTGCCGCGAACTCCGTCCACCACCTCGAATTCTACTTGGATCGGACCGGGATTGAACCCGCGTCCCCAGAGGTAGAAGGCGAGTGCGTTGCAGGAACTTGCGAGTTCCCTAATGCAATCCCCAGAAATGGATTCTTGGATACGATAGCTGGAAACATTACTCTGGCTGTTTTCAGAGAAACGGGAATTGCCTGAGACAGGGTCGATCACCTTATCCATATGCCGTTAACGAATACGTTCCGAAAACATCCGCTTCCGCCAAAGTTCACTGGTGGAATGACGCCTTCGATTTCGCCATGCGGGAGAGGTGAAGAGGATTACGGAAATTTAAGGAAGCCTGTCTTCGGTAAACGTTGCATATCGCATTTCTAGAGCAAAGCGCGCAGAACAATCTAGGAGCAAGATAGCACCAGTAACAGTGAAACGAGAGCGATTGCAGATTATTTTGGTGACCTAACATGTACAGCAAAAGAAATGCCAATTTCACGAGGAAGAGAGCTTAGTGCCAAATTGGACTTGCGTTCCACGAACCTTACAACTTTCTTTTCTGTGCGGATAGTCAGCTACATTCCACGACATTGCAACTCGCTTAATATTGGATCACCGGGAGAATCTTTGGCAGCTACGTCAATCAAAATAATACCATCTTGATATATTCAGTCGTTTATGGTCCGAGGGAGTATTTCGCAATTTGTGGTAACGACGCTGATCCCTCTGCTAAAACCCGGGAAAGACAAGACAGCCATTAGTGGTTGTCGAAGCATCGTCTTGACGAGTTCCGATGCTAAGATTATTAAGAGGGTTATTAACCGACGCCTTGCTTTGTACCTTGAGCGGCATAATCTTCAGAGTAGATATCAGTGTGGTTTCAGGAAGTCCCCATGAACTTACTTTTGGAAACGGAAATCCAAGATGTCTTCGTCAGGAAACAACTCGTGTACAGAGTATTCTTGGCATCGAAAAGGTTTATGATACCACTTGGCGTCAGGCATTTTACAACACTATGCCAGGGGTTTTAGGGAAGCCATTCCCTGATGATGTGGTCCTCTTTGAATAAACTTGACTTCCATTACAGAATCGGAACACCTTGGATCTAATTTTCAAAAGGTGTCCCTCAGGGTTCAGTTTTGAGTGTGACATTTGCAGTGGTCATTAATAATATAACATCCGCTGTGAGGAATTCTGGTCCAGCACTTTCTCTTTGTCGGTGACTGCCATATTTTGCTCATCGAAGAGCGTTACAGGATCGACAAATACAACTTATCCTTTACCAGTTGGGTCAATGGTTCTAGACGACATGCTTTCATTTTTCTGCGGAGAAAACGTTACATTCTTTTCAGTAGGTGACCAAGCCTCTTGCCAAAACCTCATCTTGCCCTGGGGACAAAGTTCTCAAATTATATCATTCTGTAAACTTGTTAGGTCTCGCCAACTTATGTTTCTGCTCTTAAGTTGGTAACCTGTCTTTTTTATTTTAAGCGCTTGACTAGCTGTGAATGGGATACCTATCGTTCCTCGTTTGCTCGAGTTTAAGGAACATTTTCTCGCATCTCGGCTCGATTATAGCTGTATTGTGTATAGTTCTGCTCGTGCGACCTATTCAAAGATGTTGGATATAGTCGAAGCTGGAATCCGACTAATTAAGGGAGCCGAACGTACTAGTTCCAATCTCCGTCTATACCGAGAGTGACCTGCCATGAGAAGTGACTCCGGCGTCAGCTTCTCATGTGCAGAAAGTAGTCTTTCATCCTTGTTATCTGGGATTGAGAAGAGTGTGGTAAAGAAAGGGCAGTATATTTAAGGTGATTGAAGAAAGAAGGGATAAGTGACAAAATCAAAAAGGAAGAAATAGTGAAACAAAGACGCGGTTTCAATACTACAATGAGTCAAAAGAATATATGAGACGTGTTGAAGAAAAAAAAAACTAGAAAAGAGTAGTACATAAAGAATGTTAACTGAGGGCAAAAAAAGAAGAAAATAAAGAATAACCGAGAGATTGAGACGATACAGGTTAAGAGACATAATAAGGGACAACAAACTGAACTACATAAGGACAGCAACGACAGGATACTACCTCTTACATATTGGAAAAGGAGAACGAAAAAAGTACTAGGAGATCTGCAATGACCGCGTTGGAGGCAGAGCAGTCATAATGACTTTTGTCCAATTAAAATGAAAGAAATTCTTCTGTCCGTTTTTAGAACAATCAGATCAACCAAACAGTTTGGACGTCACTCCTGGAACGTGTACTTGATATCAACAGTATAATGTATTCGTGCTATTGTATTTAAAAGCACATGGCCCTTTCGTACCGAGACAAATTAATTTGAAGTAGTTACAATAACCAACGTTTGATGGCACTGAAGATTCGTGTCCCCGCGTGAGCTGACGACGTTTTTCATTCACATAGAAAAGGCTACCTCACTCTGTCAGCTCCTGTGTAGTCTCCTTGAATTGAACAAAGACAAGGTCTTTGAAGGGATAGAAAAGTTGATGAAAATAAGGAACTACTATTCCGGGTTGAAAGGGAGAGAGGTGGTTCACATGCACAGGTAGTACGAAGGAATAAGAAAATAAAATAAATTATCATAGTTGGGAAGAAAGATGAAAAATATTAGCTAATATACAGAGAAACAGTGCATGAAGCTTTGCAGAAGGGTAAAGGAAAAGTTAATATTGGGGACAAGTATTGGAAAAGTTAATATTGATATTAACAAGAGATAAGGTAATGATGCGTGTTGAGGGTGAAATGAGTAGAAAAGTAGAACAAATAATAGATCAACAAGGGAAACTATTAACGGAAGAGGGACGAAATGTATTACTAATGATAATAGTTTATAATGTAGAAGAGTAAGATGAAAATGAATTTGAATTAAAAGAAAAGAATGGAAGGGAACAAAAAGATATAAAGCGGTTAATAAAGAAGATGGACGCAAAGAGAACAAAGCAATGATTAAAATAAAGTTATGTGTCATCGTAACGGACTCGTTGCTAAATTTTGGGAGGATGGACAACATTATTGCGTACATTGCGGAACAGTTGGTCATCAACACTAAGAATGTAAGGTAGAGAAAGCGAACCCAACATGTATTAATTGCAAACGGAAATATAGACGGCATGCACATAGGTTTAGAAGTTCTACTTGTAAGGAATACAAAAGAAGAATTGGAATAAAACGAAAACATACACAATATGCAAAGAGGTATACTGGGGACAACGGAAATGGTAGAATTTGTAGAAAACAATAAATTGATATTACTGTATTGCAGGAACCGTATTTGAAGAGTGGACGTCCTATACATATTCCACTTAGTATAAGAAACAAAATAGGAGAAAAATCAGCTATTCTGATAAAGACAAATTTAGAAATTATGGAGATAAAGGAACATACAACGAAATATTCAGAGTTAATACGAGTAGCAATAGGAAACATCAAAATAATGATTTTGAAAATATATGTTATGTAACGTACCAATATTATTAATTTATGTATTGATTTATTACTTATTTAGTCAGCGTGGGTTAGTGAAAATTACAATCTATTGGGCCAACGCAAGTCTAGATCGCTATTCATAGAATAAAAAAAATAACATGAAATAATTTACATTTATTCACAAAAAGAAACATTTGAAAATTAAACACTATTTTGAGAAAACTACTCCCCCAGTGCATTCACACTGAGTAAAATTCTTCCCCCTCCAAAGTATTTGTACAGGTCGCATAACGCGCTAATTGAATTGTCTCTCGCGTAATCACCACTCTGAGACGTCAGTAATATCAATTAGATCATAGAACGATTGTTTGATTGTACAGCTGGATAATAAGCTGTTAATGAATCACGGCTTTACAAGCATAGGATGGACCTCACCATGGGTGACAACTGGGTTGTTGACGAATCGGGCAGCAGCAGATAATGCAATTCCAGTAAATTACTTCGCCTTGGCTCGACCTTGATTGCCGAATGTGGTACTCAACTTCCGGGCACTGCACCAAGTTCATAAACTCGCGTCGTATTTCTTTGCTCGTGAACACGTACAATTCAGGCTAGTCACGGCCGCTTCTATTAGTCTCTCTTCCAGTTAGTAGATTGAAAAATGACGACCGTTGTTCACAAGTCCCCTCGCGGTGACTGAAGTACAATTGAGGCGGAAACACACACAGTACTCTAGCTGTCTCGAAAACACGTTTTCCAGAGTTGGACAACACTCACAATAATCTAGCGCTCGCACTGACTTAAGCGGTAAGCATCCGTACAATAGCAGCGTCACCTCGGAAACCCGCTTCTGCAAGATTTAACTCGATTCCATTTTCTCCGCGCATTTACGCGGGGAAGAGCAATGTGTCCGCTTTCGCCTCTGGGCGAGCGATGGGGACGTGGCGGACACTCATACACGAATGATCTAAGTCCGTTCTGCAGAGTTCGCTTTTGCAATTTTAGCAACCGAATTCAAAGTGAGCCAATCAGGTCTCTGCCTAGTAATAAGCCAATCTTCTTGTCTGTTGAGTTTTCACACCCATTAATTGGTGGCTTTGCATTTTTCTGGAAGTTTGCTGTTCAACAGACCCGCCTTTAGCCGTTGCCTCCTAACGTTTTTCAACCGATGTTCTCTCATCCTTGTTCCCACGTCTGTTTCAATCGATTCTTTGCGACCGTTGTTGAGGTAACTGACTTGTTTTGCGCTGTTTGGAAATATTGTAAATATTCTAGTTTTAATTACTCGTTTACTAAACGAAAGTTACAGTACAATATTGAACAAACCGCACAACAATTTTCAAAAAGAGTAAAAATATATTAGACATTTCGTGGCGAAGAATCTATTTATGTGGGGATTATAATGGTAAATCGCTATTGTGGTGGGATAAAACAGCAAATTAAAGGGGAATAAAGATAGAAAAACTGATCTTCGAAAATGATCTAAGCATACTCAATATTTTTGGAATACCCTCATTCAAAACTTAATGGAAAATCCATTATAGACTTGACTTCACAAACACAAACAGGAAAGACAACACAATGGCAAATACATGATGGTATAACGAGTGACCATGGGACAATAACCTTCCAAATTGACAGTATCGCTGAACAAACTAGTAAGGAGAATAACAAATCGTTGTTTAACCTGTGTTAAATTAAAACGGCAAACAGACCAACAATTAATGGGTGAATTACCAGCAACTCGGGTCACACCATCTTCACCTTTTTCTCATGTTTCAGTGGACTTCACGGGACCATTAAATGTTCGTATGGGTTTAACCCGATCAAAGGCTGTTGTGAAGGCCTATATATCGGTTTTCGTCTGACATTCTTCAAAGGCAGTGTTTGGATTTAGTTGAATATCTCAATACTGTAAGATTTGATTAATTTCACAATTAAATACCGAAAACGAGCGACGGAGTTGGGGAATGGGCCTCCTCACTCCACAGGATTTAAAAGATCACCGTTGAGCAAGGGCGTGAGAAACCAACGCGCACATCGCTACAAAGAAACACCCACATCTGGCGAGGACAGTGACCCCCGCCCGGCGAGCGAGAACTTGTGGGCAAAAGGTTTATGACTCCATAGAAATCGTAGCCAGACTAGGGTGCGTTTCGGCAAGCTGTCCCAGTAATAAAATTAAGGGATTCGCCGACGAACCAAGCAAGATACGACTTGCTTGGAGAAATAACGTTACGAAACGGCGGTTGAGGACGATTCGTAAACACGTCCGAGGATTGGCGGATAAACGAATATCACTCAAAAATTCCCAATCAGAACCAATTCGAGGATTTTGGAAGTGGAAGACGAGATGTAGGGGGGGAGAAAGTCCACTTAAGAATTGGGAAATCATTCTTCAGAGACTTGGTTGAGTTTTTCGCGAGCAGTCAGACGCTTCTTTGATGCTGCGTAAGCACAGACACTTCTAAGTTTTTTTACGCGAGTAGCAGATATTTCTGTGATGTTTCGTGAGATCTGACACTTGGTTGAGTTTTCGCGAGTGACAGACTTGTTGATTTTTCTTGAGCCGAGCCACTTACTCAGTTTTACTATTAAAATTATCTGATTAAGTCATAACATCAGATGTGATCTCTGAGTCGCTATTTTCCAAACTAAGTCGTTAAGTTTTTGGCGAACATTTTCGGCGGCGGAATTCAAACCCAAGACGTGACGTAATTCGTACGGGAAACAGACAATGATGGTTCGTGTCCGTGCTACGCCTTAGGGCATCCAGACCGCGTAGCTTGAGGGAGGAAGCTACCACCAGTCGAGCCATCGCTGGTGACATCACCGACCCGGAGTCGTAATTGAGAGCGGGACCAGGCCAGATTCCCGTGGGGTCGACGCACCCTCCACTCACCACTGCAGTGTTTGATCGAGCATCGGCACGAGGTATTTTTACGAGTGTTGGTGGCATCCAACATGTATCATAAGGCGCTATTACGAGAAGAAAAGGGGGGTATTTGTTGATGATGAGGGCCAAGACTTCTGAACTGCCGAACTTTCTGATTAATAAAAGTGGCCATTTTTTTAAAAAGAAGAATGAAGTTGATTTTAATTGTAAATGTAAACTGTCTAATGTAAATGTTCTCAAGATACCTAATTTAACAGTAAATTCAGTGTTAACTTGTATTTGATGCTTTGGAAAGTAATGAAGCCAATTTTGTTTATTTTAAAATTGTTTAATATGAATGTTTTTTGAGAAGTCTAAATGGCTAGTAAATTCAGTGTAACTTGTATTTCATGTGATAGGAAATAACGTGTGTTTTGGGGGATGCATGAGTATTTTTGTTTTGTATGTGATTTATGTTGAGTAAAATTAATGAATTAATTAGTCGTAAAGCGTTTTCCTGTATGTGGGACACCAGTATGACTTTTTCCTTCAGATAAATAATGACGAACCCGAGTACATATGGACCCCTGAGATAGAGCTAGCCGAGGCGCCTTCCCTAATTAATTAATTAATCATTACCAACAATCTAAATTTTTTAATTCCGCCACAATACCAAACACTTCATCGCATGTCTCACCAGGTTCTCATCCCGGTTCAGTTTTCCTAAAACAATCATGTCTGACAATGCTAGAACCTTTGTCAAAACTAGTAGGGACTTCGCAGAATTTTTAAGCTTCATCTCAAGGAAAGAAAATCGAGAGGAAATCGAATCAATGTTAAGTAACCACAATACTCAGTGGATTTTCTATCCTCCATACAGTCCTCATAGAAACAACCTGGTCGAGGCAGCTGTCAAATCTTTGAAATATCATTTGAGGCGAGACTTAGGGCAAAATGTAATATCCTTCCTAGAACTACGTACCTTGCTATCCACAATCGAGACCTGCCTAAATTCTCGTCCGGTATTCACCCGGCCTACAAATGATGACGTGAAAGTCACAACTCCACAACACCTGATAACAGGCCATCCCTTAAAAAAATTATCTTTCACCCAAGATGACAACAAATGTCAAAATCCAATGCAAAGATACACGGCTCTAAAAAACCATTTAAATTATTTGTGGAAACTTTGGTCTGCTGACTATTTGTCAATACTCCAAAATGGATCAAAATGGCAAACAGTATCCAAATCATTAACAGAAAATGACATAGTTATTTTAAAAGACTCTCCCGTGCCCTTTGAATGGAAAATAGCTAGGGTTAAGACTTTTCCAGATCAAAACGGGTTAATCCGCATAAAACAGGTCAAAACCGCAAAGGGAACATATACACGTGCCGTTCAAAAGGTTTGTTTGCTACCAAAGGAGTAAAAAACGACTATATATTAACTCCCCAGGAAAAATCAATTAGCCAATTCTACAATAGTCAAAGGCGCTCGAAGGCAGGCGGACTTCGAGTCAATATGATAACTTCAAATTAAGATTGTTTAACTTCTGTATCAACAAAAATCCCCTTAATATAGGGAGATTCGATAATGAAGTCCTAAATCTTAAAATCAACAGTTTATGTATAATATAGTACCGCTGAGAAAAGCACTCAATCAGATTTGAAAGATTACAAAACCACGTAACTCCGCGTAATGACAAAACGCATTCATCATTCAATTATAAATTATCACACAACACAAACCCTGAAATGGTTTCTGAAAAACATGTTTGTTTTATTTAGAAAAGGCACCAATTTGTCAAAACAAAACACAAAATCTGCAAGAACACACCAACTCGAATCAGCAGCAGGAGCCTCCTGAATAACAGTTTTTTCACAAGAGTGAGTAGAAGAAAAATCAATAAACAATACTACCTATTGTTTGAAGAAGAATTAATCTGATTGGAGCTTCTAAAAAATAAGATTTCATTGTCGTGAAGTTTTTTAGAGCTATACCAATAATGAGTTGAAATTAAGAAGCAAATTCACACTATTTAATAATGTGAATTATAATAAATTGTTTCAATATGGAAAAATGACCTAAAAACGAGTCCTGGGCGTGTCAGTGCCGCGGTTCCTCACCGCACACTGAATTATATAATATACCTTTTAAGCAGCAATCTCAATTTTGCAGAACTGCGCACGCGCATGACACTTCTGTAAGCAAGATTTGACTGCTCGTCTCAGGTATTCAGGAATCCGTTACCTGCACGATCGTTTCAAGCGTTTATTTGTTTTTTCGAAACAGACAGAATAGACAGGAGAAAAGACGAGGCAAACAAATATAAATTTTAGAAAAATAGATTGAGAGATATAAAAATCACAAAATGAAGAGAAATATCCCATTAAACAAGAGAATGTAAATGTTGATGTAAGACTAGAACAGTTGCTGTTGAGTATATTAGAGGAAGTACAGAAATATTGTACGAAATGAAAAGTGGGACATAGATACTGTCAGTCGTAGCGGGATAAAAAGGTACAAGAAGCTGGAAAGAAACGGGATAGGTTACAACGACAATACAAGAAAGTCAATCCAAGAACAGAAATTTATGCGATGGGCAGAGAATACAGAACATTCTTGAAAACATACAATAATTAATAAAGGATAAGATAAACGAATACTGAATAAATTTGTTTCAGACAGCATGACCACAAATGTATGGGGACTGCCTTATATTATAGGACGTGAAAAATTGAAAAGGGGTTGTATGGGGAAACAGAGAAGGGACTAACAACTGGATGAAAAGACGCAGATACACTAGTGTTGACAGAAAGTTTACAAGGAACGGAAGTAGGGATAATGCCTGAGCGACAATACGTATATGAGGAGATAGAAGATAAAGACGATTACAACAACAGAAGTGAGAAACATACTAAAGAAAATGACAAACAAAAGTCCTGGATTTGACCACAACACCAGAAATTATAAAACGATTTATAAAATGTTTGAAGAATAAGTGGATATCTATAGAATATGCTATACATTAAGTTATTTCCTTCGCGCGTGGAAGATTGCGAGTTAAAATTGTTAAAAAAAACTGCCAATCGTGACCCACAAATCTTATTGACCTAGATTGCTATCTCCTGTGTTAGGGAAAATTATGGATAAGATAATTGCATAGAGGTTACAAGAAGAATTAAAAGGAAAGTTAAGCCGCAGACGGGTTTATAAAAGGGAAGAAAACAAGATGTAATTAATCACTTACTAGAACAGATAAAAGGACGAACTACACGATACGCATTGATGGTATCAGTAGACTAAACAGGTGCGTTTGACAGTTTCGACTGGGAGATATTGTATCAAGAACTTATCAAGAAAGACTCTCCTTGCTCGCTGGGGGTTACACCACCAGACCCCCATAAAACGGGCTGCGCCCGTGCGAAGGCATCCAGAGGAAAAAACCTTATTGCTAGATTTAAATGATTCACCGCGAAGTCCATCGAACTCGTAGTGCATCCGGTGACACTTAATCTAAAAGCAGCAAATACGTCTTTGCGGCACCGTATAATACCAATAAAAATTTACAGCAAAGTGACTGATTTATTTTATGTATTTACTTTCATGAATTATTTTCAAAGAAAATTATGTATTCTGCAGATGTTTGTCGTAAACATTCTGAATTATATTTCTCTAAATTATTGGTACATGCGTACCAGCGTTACCAATGTATATATTTATAAAATATATTATGCTCACAACTTGTGTATTGCCACTGCACTAGGTAACATTCGTTTTACTATTATCAATTTATGAAACACGCTTTGCTTTTTCTTATATTTATCGTACGCACCGTAATTTTTCGAGGCTGGAAAACTATGTCCTTGCAGGAAATATTAATGTGAAATTTCGAGTCATGTGATATATTCATTCTCTGTTAATTGGTAATTAAATAATAAATTTATTGTCAAAAACAGCAGTACAAACTGCGTTTGACCCCGTGGAGGAATAAAATAACTTAAACACATGTACGAAATAAAAGAGTAAATCGATAAAAATTCTCGATAAACGCGCAGCATAATTTAATTGAATATCGCTATACATTATTCCTTCAGTCGTAATGCTAATGAGTAAACAAATGGGTCACCCGCATACAGAAGTTACAAGGAGTAAAACTAACTTATAATGATACGTATAAAAGACAGATGACATAAAAATTCTTTTTCACGAGAAACGTTGAAACATAAACAAAAAATTTGTATCTTGAAAACCCTTAAAATTTACACAATTCAAGGAAAATATACTCACAGCATTTTGCTGAATATCTTTGCAATAAACGTGAAATGCAAATACGGTCCATTGTTGGACGTAGTGTAAGAGATTCAGAAATAGTGAATTTTATTGGAAAAATTTATAAATACGTATAAACTAGATTCTGAAATATAAAAAGAAACTAGCATATTTTTATATAGTATGTCGGGGTGATTGATTTCATTACTTCACCGGTTTTAACTGCATGTTCCATAACGAAGTCCCCTTCAAAATAAATAAGTCAGTAATCAGGAAAAGGACGAGTTTTATTCTATTAAATTTGAACAGAAACTAAGTGCTCCTAGAAAGAAAAACATATAATATGGAAAAATATTTTGGTGCCAACAACAGTAGGGCACGTCAAATCGTCTGCAATTCCTGGGAATATACTGTCTGTGCTGTTGCCTGCAGCACTCACGACTTTGAGTTGTAGAAATCTTCAAGTTTCACTACACAAAGTTCAGTCACAATGTTCTTATGCTGCAGTAATGACGCTTAGTCGTTTGACTGATCTCAGCTCGGGTAGCGAGGGAAGACGTCTCGGTCATCCGTTAGCTGGTTCGTGGCAGATTGATACACGGAGCTCCTCTCAGTAGATCTCTAGTCAGAATGATTTCTAGCTGTGATCAAAATAATTTCACCTTGGTAACCTTCCGATTAGTCGAGAGAATCCTTTGTCGCTGTTCTGTAATCTTCCTTACAGCGTTAGTATTTCTTGTCAATAAGTCTTGCCTTGACATTCTAGTAAGCTCCAAACATCATCATTTCTTGTCTAGGAACGCGTATACATCTGTCGTTCTTTGGAGTACATAAACAAACGTTCGTTTATCTTGCGTTCGGTATCTTTGAACACAGAATGTCTTCCGTGTGATAATATGTAATATCTATTCAAGCGTCGCGAGTGATAATATGTAGCATTATGTGCGAGTGATAATATGTAGCATATCATGTTACTGCTACAAGTATAAATTATTGTTTCTAACCTAAAGCGTTAATCTTTTAAAAAGTAAACAAACATTTGAAACGAATCAATGAATCGATTCAAAATTTCAGACCTGCTGTATAGGAAAATGGCTTATTGAAAAATTAAAACAATATAATTTATAATATTAGTAATTTCACTTTAAAAAATCGTAAAATGAATTTCAGTCTCAAATTAACCAAAAAAATTCAAATTAATATCAAACATGTCAAGGAAAATGATTCATTTATTATAAGTATCTCACGTATTCAAAAACTAATTTTGGCAGTGTAATTAATAAGCATGTTTGCAATAAAAATAAAATACAAATACGTACCTGAACTAAACGTTGACTATACTTATACGACATATTATTGAATAAAAGCTATTTTAACGAATACAACTTCACTGTTATTACCTTTCAAGTTATCAATGTTATTCTTCAGATCCCGTTTCAAATGTCCACAGATACAATTACTTAAAGAAAGCAAAATTTACTCATTGTATTTCGCTGAGAGTCTCTGCAAAGAATATGAAATGTAAATACGGTCCATTGTGGGACGTATTGTAGGAGATTCCGAAATAGTAAAAATTATTAGAGAAATTAATAAATACGTTTCACGTAGAACATGAAACACTGTTGTGAAATATAAAACTAACACAACATTCTTTTACATGGTAAAATTATTGTTTCTTGCCTAAAACTTTATTCTTTACGAACGTAAACTTTTGTATTGAATCAAGTAATCTATACAAATTACCACTGCCCATTGCGTACTTAAATTGGCTTAACAAGGACGTATTGATAAAATAAAAACACTTTAATTTACTATGAACTTAGTTTTTGCACTTTTTAAGATCATTGAAAGGATTTTAATCTCAACACCTCAAAACATTTTAAAGCTAATTATATCAAACACGTCTAGGAAAATGATACATTTCTAAGAATCTCACGTTTTGAAAAAAAAAACAAACACTTTGACAATGTATACAATAAGCATATTTGCAATGTAAATAAAATACAAATACGTACCTTAGCAAACATTCACAAAAACTCATACGAAACATAAATGAATAAATGTTATTTCGACGAATAAAACTTGACATCGATTACGTTTGGGAACTAGTCATTGATGCCGTTTCAAATATGTTTTCAAAGGTACGATTTTTGTCACTTTATTTTTGCACAAAGAGACAAAACATATGAACACATATATTGCACAATACTTTAACATGACTATAAAACCTTATATAACTTGCACTATCCTTTGATAAATTCCAATACGATTCTTTTGCCGTTCGCCACCATTGTACAATATTTTTGTAAACAAACATTCGAGGTGCCTTTGACAAGTTTACATGGCACATCCACAAGCTAATACTCGTTTGATTTACGTAATATTAAGTAACCGAAAAATGTATTTTGAACATCAAATTTTCCAATTTTCGGAATTTTAACATTAATTGGCATTCTCCAACTATGAGATGAACCAAGTTTCATGCTTGTACCATTTACTTATGATTACTAGATGAGTGAGTTACACTTAAGGACTTATATAAGATTAGATATTATGACATAATTTTTTAATCTTACTATTTATTTAATAAATGACCATTCAGGTAAGATAAACTTCAGTTTAAAAAAGTCATGTTTTAATAAATCAACGAATACAATTTTAATAAATTGCCAAGTTAAACCTAAATTTTAGGAAAACGGACGAACGGAGTTCGTGCCGAATTCTTTTAAGAAACACACACTTTAGGTAGTGGAACTACGCGTAGCATAATAAATAACTGGATTTATTTACACATAAATACATTTTTCACGCTTACTGCGCACTACTTTATAACATGCACATGAAAAATACCCCAGATTCCCCCCCCCCCCACCCCCCCAAAAAAAAATTCACACGTTACAATTACATAACACTCACAATGATGTGGGTTTACTAAGCAGTCCCCACGATTCATTTTCCTAGATTTACTTTAAACAAATCAACAACACCAGAGCAAAACTAATCTGTTCGAGTTCATTAGGGAACCAGATTACCTTCCCTATTAGTCTTTGGTCGTCGGAGCACACGCTTTCTTCTAGTCAGATGGACTCGCTTGCGCCTATTCTGACTGGAAGCTACCAGTGATTACATTTACCTTGTTACTCAACATGGTTGACAGGTAAGCCACCTTTTACCAATCTGCGCGTCGCCAGGAGCGGACGCTCGGTTCAGTGACCCGTTGATGGTTGTCTGCGGCGACCAGGAAATCCTTCCCTACGTTCGGCTCTGCCACTCGTCACCAGTCCATTTATTGACGACTCTGGCAGCCCTTCCGCGGATTCATGGTCGAATTAATAGTTCTTGGCCTCGGATTTCGAGTCGCGGACTCCCCGCTCACTCCCGATACTTATTACGGGGAATTTCTCCCAAATGAAAGTCAGTGATTCACTTTGCAAGTTGCTCGACATCGGTTCATCGTTCAATAATTCGGAACGAACTCCAATTCCAAAATTAAGTTAAGTTCCAAAAACTTAAGAACGAAATAATCTTACAAACTCGTGTCAATGAAAGAATGAGTCTAATAAGAAACTCCGAATAGAACTCAAAATCCGAATTCAGAATAGAATCATCGTCCCAGACTATCTCCGAATAAAAGTCGGAATCGTACTTGTAACATTCGTCTCAGAATATTACTAAGTAAAACTCAGAATCGAATATAATGACTCGAATCATCTCCGAACAAAACTCAGAAGAATCTCGAATAGAACGACTCGACCCGAATAATGATGACTGAATGAAAGAATGAATATCTTTCTGAATGTCTGAATGAATCTATAATGTCTCAATGAATCTATCCTGAAGTGTTCTGTGCACCTCTTTTATATTTTCAATCATCTCTTCGATACAAAACTTCAAAAATGTACACGCCCTCCGACGTGGCACGTGATCTTCTACTAACCGATCCTTGTGTTATTTCCAGCGAGCTTCCTTGGATAGGCTGACACTGTAGTGACGTTTGTTTAAATTTCAGCGGATACTATCGCCCGGTTTCGCAGCAACGGTCTTCGCTATTTCGAAGCCATGTGGCCACCTCGTGCCGAACTTTCACTTTTTCTCACGCTTGGTTGTTTAACACATTTTCGCCGACTACCCAAAATTTGGAATTCTACGAGATCGTGCCCGCCTCGGGAGTCTTTAATGACTACCGCTCTTTGAGAATTACCGCCCTTTGTCCATTATATTGCTTCGTGCTTCTGAACCTTGTGTTACGCCGCCAATCCATCGATTCCTATCTTTAAACGCTCCCGAAACCGCGCCTGCGGTACATTTCCGTTTTTAACTCACGCCCTCGTCTCGATGCTGCAAAAATATTCTCAACTAATCTTACATTGTTCGAGCCACGCCTGTTACTGAGGTGTGTGGAGGCCGCTCCTCTAGCAAGCCTTTGAATTTTTCCGATCGCTTTCTGACGCCAGATGCCCAAAATGTTTACGATGCCGCCTATTTAATTTTGCCCACGTTCCAAAATGTCTTTGTAGTGCCGGGTGCCGCTCGGGCCACCTCAGGTGCCTGTCCCTCTTTAGAAATGAATTTTATAATCTTGTCTTCCGAAAACTAGTGGCCTTTACCAAGGCCGACACCCCCACCCTGTAACAGAGTGCCGCGCGTGCGAAGGGAATCGCCCGCACACGCTGTATTTTTCAACGGATTGAATTATGAATTTATATTTTCACTAAAATTAATATTTCATAACAATATATCAGGTAAAATACTAAAACCATTACAATCTTATTTCGAAGATCAACATGTAATATTCAGAGTAGGATACAACGAACAAATTCACACAATGACAAAGGGAAGTCATACCGGACCGACATTCCGGAATATCATAATAAATATCTTATTGTAAAGGACGGAACTGGAAGGAATAGAATAAATAGCATACTCTGATATAGTCATTATCATATCAGGAAATAGAAGAGAATTAGAAACTGCAAGCCTAAGAATATTAAAATTGTTCGAGCAAGAAGCTCAGAAATTACAACTATCAATTTCTGGAACGAAACGGATGGAATAGTTTCCGGAATGAAAAATAAGGGTAAAACCAGCTGCCATCATACGATTTCTTGACTGGTAAAATATAAATAAAAGACAATATAAAGTATTTAGACATTATTATTCATGAAATATTAACGTTTGTGAAACATTTGGATTATGTAGGAAAGGAATTTTACAAATAATATACGGATTAATGCGAGTGGGGTATCAACCGATAGAGCATTGGAAGAAAGCAGTTAATAATATATAAAGGGCTGTTTCTACCACAAATTACGTACTGCTGTACTGTGTGGTACAAAAGAAAAATTACTACTCGTCTCGACGACTTACAAGTTTTCAAAGGAAATGTTTAATATATTGGAGTGGCTCATATACAAGTACATCAACAAAATCTTTACAAGTAATCCTGGGACAGATACCAATAGACTTAGAAATTGATAAGCACTTCCAAAGATACAAACAGAAGGAAACCGGAGAAATACAAGTTGGAGAAGATAAGACAACGAAATACACATGGATGGAAAGGGAAAATTACAAGAGCACTGGTGCAATGTTGGCAAATACATTGGGACAAGGCAATAGAAGACGGACTATACAGAAGGCATAGAAACTAATACCCAGTGTAACATACGGATATAAGAATAAAAAATTGTTCCAACCGTCACCTTCAATGATGGAAGTATTAACCGGTCACAGTGATATCAACAATTATTGATAAACGTTAGGACTATCAGATTCATACATGCCTTGAAGAAATATACACTGTGAACCACATACATAACTGCACATAATACATAACTGCACAAAACTCGGCCCAGAACGAGCTAGTTGGGTACGAGAAATGAAGAAATGCGGAATTTTTAGTGATAAGAGATGGGGCGAATACATTGCAACGGAGGCGAGGTACAGAACATTTGAGAAATATATTGTGGACATGATAATACGCAGCGCTAATAAGGCAATATTAATAGTAGACAGTTCCCCACCTCCCATAGTAGAGACTGGAACATCGGTTTCGTTGAGAGACGATGGCTTAGAGGAAAGTCTTCAAAGGCAAAATATAGTATGAAGAACACAAAGGAATAAGAAAAAAACGTCGAACAGAATGGAGAAGATGAAAAACAATAAAGAATAGAAATTGACCACCGATAACTGGATGAATTAACATTATATAGAAAGAAGAGATAGAAGATATTTATATGAAGACATGAAAAGTAAATGAGATTATAACGAGAAGGAAAATTCAAGAAATTAATCCGAATAGTGGCATACTTAGCCGAGAAACTGGGTTTTATCTAAGGAAAATGAAATAAATATCTTTGGTTAGTGTTAGACTTGTAGTAAATAGGTAGGTACAAAAATAGTACTTATAAGTTGGGTTTGTTAATTTATTATATATTTTTTTATTTTAGCCTACAACTATGTTGCATAATATTTTTATTTTCTATCTATGAAATAATAGCCGAGAAGGTTAAATAAATAATCAGTCAATCATACCCCGGCGTCTTCCACTTTCTCAATTTGACTACGATACCCGCCAATTCCTGATCTGTCCTTCTCTTGATGTTACTCTTTTTGTGGAAAAATCCCGTTTAGAATTTGAGTACCTATCTCTTTCCATGTAAGACACATTACGCCTTCTGTTCCTATACTATTCTACACTCTCTTCCCCGTCCCTATTTTGTAAGGCAATTCGGCTTGCTTGCTGAATTTTCGCCTTAAATTTGTCTTACTTTTCTGTACTGCTGAATTATCTTAGCAATACTCCCACAATGCTGTCTCTTAATACCCAACTGCCGCTTAAGCTTATTCTTAAGTCAGGTTGCCTAAGTCCTTTGTCTACCGAAATTTTCCTTTCCTCCGTTCACAATTTCCTATTACCACATCATACGTTCCTTTTAACATCTCCAGCAGCTTATCTTCAATTTCTGCCTCTATATATTACTCAGTTTGCATTACCCTTTCTCTTCATTCCACTTTCCTTTTGCCACTTAATATTTTCGCCAATTAATCCATACTTCATCATCTCAGAGTACACCCCGTTTGTTCCTTTTCCGCTCTGTTCCAATCTCTATCCCTGCATAAGCACTCTCTACGCCTGATATTATATGTTATGCTTTAGGTTAATACTGGGATGATGCTTTGATTGATACCCCAGGCTAGAGTAATTTAATAGTGATCCTATTATTATGATACAATTTATGTATGTTTTTGTGTTTTTATATGTTAGTATTAATTCTATTAATATCATGCAAACGTTCATTAATGAATATACTTCCGTATGTATTGTTACTTATCTATGTATGAATGATTATTAAAGGTGATCAGGTGGAAGCGCAGATCTGATGGTTTGAGCCTAACCACATAATAAATCAATTTATTATTATTATTTTAACCGTCCTGAGAGCTAGTGTGAGAAGCCCCTATCCATTTATGAATTCCGTAATTTTTAACATAGTCCATTTCATTGCA
This sequence comes from Laupala kohalensis, assembly GCA_002313205.1. Lineage (NCBI taxonomy): Eukaryota > Metazoa > Arthropoda > Insecta > Orthoptera > Trigonidiidae > Laupala > Laupala kohalensis. The sequence goes on from NNCF01126450.1 coordinate 102,850, forward strand.
GAGGTATTCTTGGTAAATCAGGAGCGAGATCTGTATTCCTCCGGAATCTGATGAATTTTGTGCAGTCAGCAGATGACGCACTGACAAAGAATGAACCGCACATTACATACGGATGAATCACCAAGTTAAAAGAGATACCGATGAGTGATATGTCTGTCCTATGAGCAAACGGCTAGTAAAACATCCTCACACCTAGCTGCCCCATAACTTAAAAGTGAACTTAATGAGACTGATCTTATTTCCTTCAATTCCCCTACCACTCAGTGTGCCACTCCCGCAATATACATGTCTTAAGAAATTTACGATGTCCTCCAATAGAATCGTGCAGAAATCTCGGGCGAGCATTCGCATCCAAGTATATTATTTTTTTAAAAATAATTAAAAACTAATAATAATAGTATTTTATTTATTATTAAAATATCGTCTAAGAGAGAACACAGCCTATGTGACAAAAAGCAGACTTTCCAGTAAAGCTGAAAAACCTTAGCCCGTCCTTAGACCTTAGAAAAACCATCGGCAATTTTATCAGTATAAATAAAGTGTTGTCAAGAAAGAAGTTTCAAACTGAGTATGACCACGTGGACGATAAGCTAAGATACAGTTAGTGGAACTAAGTTACATTTAGTTATATTTAATGGAAATTTGTGGTGTGATGTTTAGTGGAAAAAGACAACAGCTTCTTCTGTTGGATTTTCGGCAAACTTCGTCGTGAAAACATGCTAAATACACATGTTTCCGTAGAGATACAAAAAACACAATTTGCGAAAAAAGTCACTTAGGCGGTATTGTTTCTTCATCGACTATATCCAAATCTCTCAATTCACGAACTATCTGCAATTACTGGAGGCCCTTATCTATGTCTCTACTGTACTGACCATACATATTTACAATTATGTTCATTGACCCTTTTCGATGCAAAAGAGTTTGAAAATTGTCCTGATAAATTCGTCGTATATGTACCTGATTTGCTGCCGTATCTCGTATATACGTTGTTGCTCACGAGCCTTTTTGATGTAATATTCGGAATGTTAAAGGCACATGTAATGGATTACGTCGGCAGTTAAGCTGCTCTTGATTACATGATATATCAAAATTATGTAATCACATAAACTCTCCTGCTTTTGCCGTCCCTACACGTCCTCTTTGAAGAATTTGCTGTAGAACCGTAACTACCATAATTTATTGTTTGTTGTAATTTGCCGCTTCATACTCTGAACAACACCTATCGTGAACACCGATCGGAAAATAATTTTTTCTCTTACAATTTATATCTTTCTTTTCTTTCTCTTTGTTACATTCATGGTACTTGTGACCCTGGTGACTACAAAAGTCAGACTCCGTACTTACTCGCGGTATATGGCCGTACCTAAAACATTTGAAACGACGCAGTGGCTCTGCCCCATCATTTATGCGATAACTCGTCTTGTCTCCATACGCAGTCCGGAGTGTACTATCTTTCTATGCAACGGTGGCACCGAGGCTGCATCATTACATTAAAACGCTTATAAAATTAGACTATTCGTCCAAATTTTACGATTTAAAGACAATTTAATCTTTGTTAAATGCACAAAACAAAAAGCTCATTAAATTTTGTAATTGATTTTTTCCTTCCTAAATGAAGAAGTATTTTAACACTTCTATTTTAATAATGTTTTTGGTAATTTAGGTTAACCTTTGTTTATAGACATACGCAGTTGCGGACTTTTTTGTAATACTCTTTGAGCCGAACAATATTGCTTTACACAGTTGTCACCTATCTCTAACCGTTAGGTAGCGTAAGCGAATATATCTCTTTTTTTCTCCATTTCATCGACATTTATGGTCAAAATCATTTTCTATCTTTTCACGCATTTTAAAAGTAAAAGTTATCCTATGTACTTCCTGAACATTTTAAATGTATACTTGCCAAATTTCATCACGATCAATTTAGTGGTTTAGTCGTGATTAGAGGTAGTAAACAGATAGACACATTTTCACATTTCACATTTGTGTATTAGTATTGATGCAGAGAAATGAGTTACTTATGCTGTAATTTATTGTATAGCTAGAAATTGGTAAAATATAGTTATACAGTTAAAATTTAAAAGATAAATATTCATATTTCGCTGAATATGCACCGACAGCGGTGGTCTAGTGGTAGCGTCTTTGATTTCCCTTACCTACCCCAGACTCGTCGGTTCAGTAACATACGTTCCCTCGTAACCCAACATCTCTCCTTCATAATTCCCTCACCCGAGTCACGGTTAGGTGGAATAACTGAACCTCGCCGAAAGACATGAATAAATAAATATTTGAGAGTTTAATACAAAAATTTATTTAAATTGTTTCCTCTTTTTCACCTAAGTATTTTTGTTTTAGCATGTTCCGCTTATTTTATGCGACAAATAATATATTCAATTCAACGTCCTTGACAACAAAATTAGAGACTATTAATTCACTAATTACTACTATGCTTGATTCCCGCTGACCTGAAACTGTCGTGCGATCCGAATGTCGCAGGCTAGAAAGTGTCGGACGCCAGCCATGAACTTCCTGTTCCTGTTCGTCATCCTCACTTCGTTTGTGACGCCAGTCTAAGTTGCTCTGAAAACAGATTATTCAAGAAAAACGAAATTGACAGGTCGTGTTTCTCAGTTTTGGCAAAATAGCATCGAAAGCGCGAAGGTGTTTAGGGCGGAAACTTGCAGTCTATGAAACACATCTAAAATAATAACTTCCCAAATGTTTGCAAGGCTAGGGGTCATTTTGAACCTAGTGTAACTTAGTAAAGTAGGGCGTGCGTCGGCTTGGTTTAATGTTTCCAGGTAAGGGATGTGAGACAGTATCTGGGTCCCTCATTTTTCATTACCTTTGATAATTCTTAATAATATTTGTTATAAACACTATTGGGACCTGCTTCAAATTCTATGAAAAGTATTGCAAACTCGGACACATTACGATATATCGTCTATTCTATGCAAGTGCCGTAATCGATACGTTCGAAGTGTTAAATATAATTTATGTTAGTCGTTATAACGTCTGTTATTATTTTTTGGGTGCACAAAAATTTGAATTCAATTTTAGGTAAAAATGATTTGAAAAACTACTTTATTCGTTCTATCTTTCTCTTATTTTACCGTAAAGTTTATTTACTTTTGTTTCGTTTTATAAAATTGTTTAACATAATTTTGTTACATTGTATTACAAAGTTTTTAGTGAGTAACACGTCATCGAATTGGCCAGCCTGCTCCTGGCGTTACCTGCGATCGTAAATGTGCTCTTTATATTTTCCAGTTTAATCTTCCTAATTGTTTTCTTTTCTCGAGTTCTTGTGATTCAGTAGTTTTTTTAGTTCCTAACTCCATTGTAGTCCAAAAATTGTTTATTTTGTGTGTTAAGTGGGAAAGAAACACTAAAAGCATTTTCTAACGTTTAACAAGTCTAACGGATTTAATATACTGCGATGATATCTGTCAATGGAAATTACCAGAAAAAATCTTGCGGTTTGGCCAATTTATTTTTTACTTTGCCAATGTTTCGGTAACGATCGTTACCTTTATCAGGGCTTAATAAAATTTGTACAGTCACACACATTCTCTCCAGCTACCAACACAGATAAAAATACCACATAATAACATTCTTCATGATTTGTGCACATACACATCACCCAACCAATCACATATTGTAAAGAGCAAGTTACAAGACAACACATATTAAATGAACATACAAGCTACATGTAACTACTAATGAAGGTAACGTTCGTTACCGAAACATTGGCAAAATAAAAAATAAATAATTGGCCAGACCGCAAGAATTTGTCTGGGACCTAATTTACTTCGTATTGTTTTCGTTCAAGTGCTATTCAAAGGTGTGATAAAGTTTAAGTATAAACGTAATCATTAATTTAGTTTATTGGTGCATGAATATTAAACATTAAGGTGGATTTAGATTTTCTGATGCATAATTGTATTACGTAGCAATTAAACTTTCAAAGAAACCCAATTTCATTGTTACGATGCTCAAGTTTCGTCGCCATAACTACATAGAATTAGTCCAACATTTTACAATTAGTTTTCTTGATTATTTGCCGTAGTTATTCATTACACACTAACATAATATTGCATCAGGTATTGCCGAGTTAACCTCATGCTATCGGTCTAAATAATAATTTTTGTCGTTTTATTTGTCGGTTAATTTGTGTAATTAATATTTCATTTGCAACTTCCGTAGTAATTTGTTATTTGTTATTAGTTATTATATTAATACCCTTCTTTTATAGTGTTGTCAGTTTTCGTGTTTACTCATCTGCTTTTGTCGTTAAGTTGCTAACCGACTCACAACTATGGATACTATCGCATTCCTCAACGCATTCAAAGCTGTCTTTCAGAAGGCGTACAATGACTTGGTACATTATATTGGCATGCAAATCAGTGTGCTGGAAGAGGTCAATAAGAACACGAACGGCAGTTGGACAACAGTTAGGAAATCTCGCCATCTTCCAACTGCTATCATCCGGTTCGACCAAAGACACATGCACTATCCCAACGAAGAGTTCAACAAACTCAAAATAGGTTTAAGTGTTTTAGATAACACGTCGTAGTTTCCTCCCTTACCCAATCCTCGTTTCATTTCCTTCCGTCCTGTACCTTCCGACCTTTTAACCACCTTCACGAACCATACACTGGTCAGCCCAGTCGCCCAAAACCACGTCAAGTAGTGCTACCCCAGAGATGAAGCCAACATTTCCACGCAGAAATCAAACATGCTTATATTAACCGTCTCGCGTGGGCTCACTGGAGTCTATGCCCCCCAGTCCCCCATTTAAGGACTGCGACCGTGCCAAGCAATCAAGAGCAAAAGTCCTTATCGCTAGAAAAAAATGATTCACCATGTAGACCATTGTAAGCGGAGTTTTTTTTGCTACACCATAGAATTCATTGCAATAGAAATAGAAGTAAAGCTCATAGTAAAGATAATGTGCACATGATTTTAGTGAGGAAAGAAAATTATGAAATAGTTATTGTAAATATGTATTGCAATTGTGGAAAGAAACTTGGACCAGAGCTGAGATGGTCAGAGAAAATACAAAAAACCGTACATAAATAAAAGAATTGTGATTTGTATGGATAGCAAAGCAAGAGTGAAGTTCTGGGGAGACCGGCTTACAAACAAGAGGGGAAAGAAGTTGGAACAATTTTTAATGGACCATGACTTAACGATAGAACATAATTACGGGACAATAACATTGAGGAAAGGAAACAGTCACTAATAGACTACACACTGACTTACAAACTAAAACGCGAAGAAATAAGTATGAACAATAGACGCATGGATTGAGAACGATCGTCTAGGAATTCTGTGCGAGGTTGGAGAGGAGAAGAATAGTCAAGAACAAGAAAAAAACGGACACAAGAACAACAGATTGGAAAAAGTATGAGGAAGAAGTGAGGCGAACACGGTATTTCTTAAAACGGAGTGATGCAACAATTTCAACGACAGGGAAAATTAACTCCATTCAACTAGCATTGTTACACGCTGCAGATGCTTGCTCCACAGGAAAGCAAGGGAGAGGACGAGGAAAGCACTGGTGGTAGAGGGACTCAATAATATTAAAGAAAAAGAAATATAAAGCGCAACGAAGCTTACAGAAGAAGATACGCGGAGAAATAACAAAGGTACGAGTGCATGGAGGGATTATACGACTGCAAGGAGGGATTTCAAGGAACAAGAAAAGAAAAGCAAAGCAAGGGTTTTGGGGAACCTTTTTAGAAGATTCCTCATCAGAGTTGCTGGGGAATACTTTATTCAATAGCAAGCAACAAGATAAAAGGAAGATGACTTGGTGTAGATTTACAAAAAAGAAAGTGGCGAATTGACAGAAAGCTGGAAAGACTTGCGACATAAGTTGTAACGGAGTTTATTACCGGACGAGATGATACAACAGGAGCTGGAAAGTCAACAACAAGGCAGGGAAGGTTCAGAGATGACTCAAGAAGAACTCGATAGAATAATACAACACCGAAAGGGATGTAAATCACCAGGGTTTGAGAAAATGAGTCATGAGATGGTTAACACAACGTATGAAATATATGATAAACATCTCTGGATTTATATAACCAATGCATGCAAGAAGGGGATTGCCTACAGGAATGGAAAATAGGTGTTTTGAGAATATTTGAAAAAGAATAAAGAGGGATTGACGAAGGTTAGCTCATATCGCCCAGTTACATTATTGTCCACACTAGAAAAAGTTTTGGATTGATGGCTTGGTGAGAAAATTGGGGAAAATGTAGAAGAAAATGGATTAGTGTATAAACACCAATATGGATTTAGAGTTGGGAAGGGCACGGGGGATGCTATACACAACCTTGTAAATTTAATCGAACGAAGAAGATTCAGCCTGGTAGTTTTTTTAGACGTTTAAGGCGCTTTTGATGCTGTCAGGTGGGGAGAGCTTCTTGCAACAACAATAGATTTGAAATTGCCAGGTCGCTTGATTTGAGATCTTTTTAACCGAGCGACATACAATGCTCACATTAGGAGGGGAAACAAAATTAAAAAGCAATTCTAGACGGTGTCTCCAGGACCCATCTTTATCACCTTTGCTGTGGAACGTGTATATAAATAATGTACTAAGAACAATGCAAGAAAACCACGTTTGTTGTAGCGTATGCGGAATACACATATCTTTGTTGAAGGGCAAAGCCGTCGAGATAGAAGCGAAAGGTAATTGTGTTAAGAAGCTATACGATGAACCTACGGACCGGAAAGAATTGAAATTATCACAAGGAAAAACTAAGGGAATGTATTTTGAAAACAATAAAAAACGCCGAAACCCAGCAATAAAACTAGGAGGAAAAAGCATAAAAATTGTAATTAAATACTAAAAAAACACGTACGAAATGAAACTGAATCGATGCAAATTCTCAATAAATACTTAATATCAATGTATTAGAAATTGATAATTTTTTCTTTGAGTGGTAATGCTCTAGGACAACTGCATTCAAGGAGTAAGCAATAGCCAACCTGCATGCGAAATACACAATGAGTAAAACTACAAATTTATGATACGTATAAAAATTAGTTAATAAACTGATATAAGTATTAATTCACGAAAGCGTTGAAACATGTACTAAAATTTTGTATCGTAAAGACACTTCAAAATTATATAAGTAAAGAAAAATGTGCGTACAGTATTCCGTTGAGTGTCTTTGTAATGGATATTGTGATGGGGTGGGATTTACCAGCTTATTAGCGAAGACCATGGGTTTAAATGAAGTTGGTCTTGCAAGTCGGGCGCCAAATTACCCCGAAAAATTAGGGCAATTAATTTAAAGAAACTTCTAAGGAAGGTAGGACCTTTTAAATAAATAAAAACATGAGATTTTAGGGTATTCAAATTTTAATTGAGGATTCGAGTTATTTAATGAGGCACAGAGTTCCTTATGGAAGACGCAATTTACAAATAAAAGAAACTAAATTGTTTATTCATGGATATTACAAAGCACTTAAAGATATCATGCATTCTTCTTTGCTAAAGCGCACATACATTCCCCCAAAATAACACGACACAGCAATATTGGCGATCAATGATATACTTGATCTCGCCAATGGTTAAAAATGCTGAAGGCACATCATGGTTAAATTTACACAAAATTAAGTGATTGATCATTTATCATTTAGATTAGGCCCTTTTGAACAAAGTTAATGTTTTGTTTAACGTCTTTAACTGGGCCAAGGTAGTCTCATACTCGATGCACTCGCATTTCTTCGCTGTGCGGGTTAAGTGGCTGGATGCATTCCAGCATTTAGGTTACCTTTTTCGAAGATTAGTAGACCTGCAACGAAGATCATTAGCCCCTTGCGACACACAGAGCCAACCGCCTCGCGTTCCACCCAGCTCGTTCAAACGCTGCCATTTCTTGAAGGTCAGTCCCTCTGCGTCGGAAATCGTTAAACATCAGCTGTCACGATCCGCATCTCAGGAATTCGACCCCCTCAGTTCTGATGAGTTGTTTCCAGGAAAGCGCCTCCTCCGATCAGCTAGCATCCCTGGTATCCTACTTCTCGTTCGGAATATTGAAGTGTGAAGCGATCATTTACAAATCAAAAACGATGCTCCATAAACAAATTTTGTGATGTTCCAAATTAACAATAGAGTGTTTCTAAATCTCGGATGAAACTCTGCGTATTACTCAGCGTACATGAAGGTAAATATCTGAATCCCTAGCAGCATCGTACGAAATTGAGCGTGTAGTAAGTTGTGGGCAGCGAATGATCGCATCTCTAAGTCCTCTGACTGAAAATCAATTCTCATAAAAATCGACTCATCTGAACACACTGGTCAATCTGGAAAATCTCATCTGAATCTGAACTGCGTCTGAGCAGCGTCTCATCTTTATCGATTCGTTCCCGCTCCAAAATCATCGTTCCGCCTCTATTACCCCTGGATTTCGAAGACAGAAGATCTCATGACGAGTACAAGTTTTCCCCCAGGCTCTCCTCCATCGTTTTTTTCAAAATCAATTATCCAGTCATCATCTTTTTCATTTCATGTTACTCAGACAGTGCGTATTTAATATTAACCTTATCTCGCCTCGTCAACTACGACTCCGAATGTGCCTTGCCTACGCTGCACGCCACCGACTAAATAGACATTAAATTTTATGAGGCCGTGCTCTGATATCTGCTTGGGATTCCGCAACTCTCAGCGATCCCGCGCGTGACTGTTTATTTCACATGTCTCGTGTGGCTCCCAGACGAAAGCCCTTTCTTTCATAATCGGCCACCCCCCTTGTCTAGACCTTTGAGTTCTAAGGTTTCTTTCATCTACTAAGATATAATTGCGTCTGTCTTGTTTTCCAGCTACGTCGTCTTGCGTTGATAATTATTTATCTTAATTTAAACTAAAGATTATTATATAATCACAATATAAAATACTAACACGTACCGCAGCTAGTCAATCACATAAGCTCATACGACACACAAATTAATAAAAACTATTTTAACGAAATAGCTCAAGTAGGGCAACTAATTTTTACACATCAGATATCCCTGCAAGTTAGTGGTAAACTTGTTCCTAAATAGAATACATCTAAAACTCGAGTTTTCCCACCGCGCTATGCGACATGACATGATAATTACCAATAATTGATACAACACCGTATTCACTTCCTCAGATTATTCGTACGCGCCTTACTTCAATTGCAGTTGCTGAATTTCGGTGGTCTTCAAAAAAATTTATAAATTATTTTGTTGTAACATTTAGAGTAACGAGTAACACTCATTCCATGTCCGAAATTCTGTATTATTAATATTAACAGTAAAATAGCTATGTGTACTTTTCATCGTTATCGTTTAAAAAAAAATATTGTCCTTTGTTGGATATTTGTAAGAAATTCAGTGCACATACGATATTTTCTGTGCACTATATCGTGATTATCGAAATGCGCGGTCCACCAACTTCGATTTACGGGAAAATCGCGATTTACACTTAAAACGCTTGGGGACCCTTCGATTACCTGCTTTGATTATCGCGATTTTCTTCTGTTCTGCAACAAATATAGCGTCCGTTTTATTTGTTTTCCCGTGGCTCGATGTATAGGTTGGGGGCTTTTCATTTGCCGTAGCAGGCTACCATAGTTAACCATAGTAGTCGAAATGTGCTTTTCATTCGTCGTCGTAGTTAACCATGGTTAACTACAGGTCTATTAAGCTAGAACCTTTATAACACAATCAAATCAAACTAGTGCCAATGTTTAGTACCATTTAATTGCCATTAATTACCAAAAATAAAATTTGTAACTACCCAGTTTTTTAAAACGGGTTGTGTAGTTTTCTTCTTAAGCTAATACAACCATTGAATAATACGCTTTTTAAAAATAATTCATCAAGCTGATAATTACATTTAAATTAATTACTACTAAATGACGCAAAAATAATACCAAATTTTTATCAACAATTATTTAAACAATTTTTTCTTTATATACCAGTCAAAAATAAAAATGTAGCCACATAGTTAAAACGTGTCTAAATCTAACAAAACAAAGAATATTAACAAAAAGTATAATAACAATTGAGTAATAAAATAAATTGTTATTAAATATTTTTATTTAATTATTAAAAATCTATATAAACTAATACTATGTACGCATAAAAAACAATGTTTTTCTGCAGAAATATAACAATACTCATACATTACAAAAAAATTTAGAACTGATATAAACGTAATATTTATTGTTAAATTTTCGCAGCATTCTAATTACATTATTTACTATTAAAAAATCAAAATAAACAACCACATTTAAAACAGAAAAAAGGTATATTAACACGATTCTAATGGAAATTTAATACATTAAGAATTTCAGTTATTTCCCACCCTCATCAAATAATTATATTGTTAAAACATTTATAAACAAATTTCTACTAATGTAATCATAACACCATTCCTAAGATCCATATAAAAACTTTGACTTTCAAAACTGTTAATTAATTTAAATGTAATTATCAGCTTGATGAATTATTTTTAATAAGCGTATTATTAAATGGTTGTGTTAGCTCAAGAAGAAAACTGACACAACCCGTTTAAAAAAACGGTATTGTTAGAAATTTTATTTGTGAGTAATTAATGAGCAATTAAATGGTACTAAATATTGGCACTAGTTTGATTTGATTGTGTTGTAAAGGTTATTTCAGTTTAGTGGACCTTTAACTATATCGTACTATATCTGGGAGCGTGGTATAGGTGTAGTATTGCGTGGAAAGGCAAAAAAAACGAGATTATCGAAGAATCAAGCGAATTAAAGTTTTAGTGCTCTGAGATGGAAAATTACTTAGTATATAGCTGTTATCCTTACGTAAAAATTTATTGTCGTTATTATTGATAGTTTTATGACTCACCATACGTCGTAATGATTTACATGGTTCAGTAAGTAATTATTTGTATTCGAGCCTGTCTCATTTAGTATTTATGCAAATAGTTTATTTAATGATATAAAATATAGATTGTTTATGTATGTGAATGACACAGTATTGTTATACTCCAACAGAGATACTTATGGATGTCAAAATGTCCTACGAAAGGAGTTTAATGAAATAATTTAATGGTTATATGTGAATAATTTTGTACATATCTTCTTTAAACGCAAAGGTAATGTGTTTCAAAACACCACACATGAAAACAAACATACATAAAATTTAAATACATAATTTACTGTGTGTACTTTCAACATTAACTGTAACTGTGAAGAATTGGACTTAAATTCCAAATTAAAATAATTAAATTGCAAGTAACTTTACAGAACCATTCGAAATCTCTTAAACGTGTCAACATAATGTTTAATAAGTTTAAGTCTTTGGAGGTGTTTTATGCAATAAAACCCGTATTTAAACAAAACTATTGAAAATGCTTTATAAAGCACTTTTAGAGTCTGTATTAAAATACGGAGTGAGAGTATTGGGAAATACTATCAAGATACACTTAAGTAAACAATTCGATTCAATGAAAATTACTAAAAATTGTAGCAGCTAATATGAAATTGAGCAATTGATGTACTATTGTGATTCATTAATTCCAAACTCTTTCGGAGATTAATCATTTTTAACTGTTCCTACAAAATTGTGCAAAATGGCACATATGTTAAAGGATGTTTTTAATAATAATAATTGGTTGAAAAGAAAGGATGAAAAGAAATTGGCTGAAAAATTGGAGGAAATGGAGGGGGAAGACGTAACCACTGAGGAAGTTGCAGCGATTGTAGGATCAACACAAAACTGGAAGTCTCCTGGTCCTGACACAGTTAAAACATTTTGGTACAAGAGGCTCACAGCATTGAGCAATTGCAAAAGCATTTTCAAGATTATTCCACGAACCATCTGAAACCCCAGGGTGGCTATTTAGAGGTGATACAATTCTGCTCCCTAAAGATGATAGTTCCACAGTTCCATCGAAGTAAGACCTGTTACTTGTTTGCCGACTTTATATAAAATATTTATGTAAGTTATTAAAGAGCGCATTTATTGTCATTGTGGAAGAAACTAGGTACTTTCAGAAGAACAGAAGGGGTGCAAGCTATTCAGCCAGGGTTGCAAAGACCAAGTAGTAGTTTATTCAATTATTGTAAATAGTGCGATCAAAAGGGCAGAGAAATTTACACATGACATACATTGACTATCAAAAAGCCTACGATTCAGTGCCTCATACGATCTTCATTGACATTCTCAAAATATGTAAATGTGATCCAGCAATTGTTAATTTCCTCACTACGTGCATGCTTCAGTGGAAGGTGAAAATTCATATAAATTCCTCAACTGGTCTAACAACATCTTGACCCGTCAGTATAAAACGTATGCTATTCCAAGGGGTTTCGTTCAGTCCCCTGTAGTTTTGTCTGTGCTTAAATCCCTTCAGTAGGATTCTTAACAGTGGTGAAAGAGGCTATAAAAAGTCTGCTGGTGAGATGACAGTAAGAGCATCTCATAGGCTGTATATAGATGATCTGAAGCTGTATGCAAGCACTCAGCAGCGCATGCAATCAATGTAAGATAGAAATTAAAAGAGAACCTTATACTACAAATGACAAAGAAATGATTAAAGGAATGGAAGAAAATAAATTGTACAAGTATCTGGGACTACTACAATCTAGGTGCTCAGACCATACATGCATAAAGAAGCAACTAAGTGAGGAATTTGAAGGTCGAGTCGAGAAATTAATGCATACAGATTTAAATGGCCATATTTCAACAAAAGAAATCAATTCATATGCCATTCCTGTCCCCGCGTATTCATTTGAAGTAGTTTTGTGGACTGCAGCAGATATAGAAAACCTCCAGCCAAAAGTCAGGACCATTATGGTCACACCACAGGAGCTCAAATGTAGAAAAGCACAGTCTGCCTCGCAAGGAAGGAAGAAGAGGCATAATACACTTGAAGAACCTACACAGTTCACAAATAAAACAACTCTGAGTTTTCATTCACCACAGGAAGGAAGAATCTAACTTTTACAAGACTATATGTGCAGCTGACATGAAATATACTCCTTTAAATTTAGCAGACCAATCACCACAACCAAATGAAATGAACTTTGAAATCAGTTAGAGAATTAGCCAATGGAAATCTTAACCACTTCATGGTAGACATCCTCTTGATCTAGATGAGCCTCACGTAGACAAAGCTGCGTCGAACGCCTGGGGATCTATACTCGGAAACGGGTCTTCTAATGCAATTCAAGACCAAGTAATAAGCACAAAAAACTACGGAAAATTTATATAACAAGAAACAGACATAGCAGATGACAAATTTAGGATATGCAAAATTAAATCAGAAACTATACAGTACATCACAGGACGATGCACTCCATTAGTACAGACAGATTACACTCACAGACAATCAGTTGCTCATATTATCTATCAGAAACTCTGCGAGAAGTGTGGACTAATAGAAGACACTGTTCCGTACCACAATAACATCCCAAAACTAATTTTAGAGAACAGCAGGTAAAAAATTTCTTTTGATAGATCAATCCCCACCGACAGGACAATCCATCACAGATATCACTCTAATAGACAAACTCGTGGAAATCACACACATCATAGATATTGTAGTAACCAACACCTTCAACCTACAAACTACTTACAATGATAAAATTCAAAAACATGAAAATTTGAAAACAAATTTTTCGCTTATGGACTGTATAGTATATATTGTAATGAAACGGTAAATATAGGGGTAATTAATAGCTGGAGGTGTAGTGAATAACACTCACCTCATTTCAGTTGTCCTGGCTAGCTCGTTCTCTTATCAAATATTTCAGTTGAGTTCAAATTATTTAGTAAGTGAGGAGACACACTTTGGCAAATATAATTCGCTTAATTATTTATTCAACAATAAGTACACATTCATCATCTAACTATAGCATGCACTCCCCCAAAATCACAAATATCCCACATAATACAATGAAAATTAGCTCTTTTTGCGTTAGCTCCTGGTAACTAATTGTACCAGCCATTTACATTAACATTACTTGAGTTTACAGAGGACACATAATTACTGCTCTTCTTCTTAGTCCTTAATAACATGAAATTAATAATGTTCTGAGCAAGGGCGGTAATACTTCTTTATCGTCGCACAAATCTTCACGCAGCCACTAAGTTCATAACATTGGACGCAGCCAGCTCGTGATTACCTTAATTGATGATGGACAGTCAGTCAAATGTTGTGGTAGGAGATCGGTGTTCCTTTCGTTGTGCCAACTCGTTCATGGATCCTTCCTCGTCACCGCTGTCAGTTCATTCATAGCTGGAGACCATGCCCCTCTGCGGTCGTCGCCTCAGCGTTGTACTAGTTCCTTCCCGAAAATGCAGCGCCTCGCCGACGTCGTAACGATTTCTCGCAGCAAACGTACATTGGTGTGTCGCTTCACCGACAGAATCGAGTCATTACGACCGAATGTTCCTTATTAACTTTCGAACTGGTTAGCGCTTGTGTCGATCGACGAGATCCGATCACAAAGTCTTAGTACCGCAACTTATTAGCGAACAAATAGACTTCGGAGCGAACTTACTACGTTGAAGTTTTGATAACGTGATAAGTCCGAGAAACTAAAGTTTCACATTAATTTAACAGTGAAGAATTGATCAATTCTTACTACACACACACACATAGTACACACATAGTACACACAC
>NNCF01126451.1:0-17855 GCA_002313205.1 Laupala kohalensis
GGTAAGAATGCGTTATAAAACGCGTGAATTAACGTATTTTATTGATTAATACGCGTTACCTGACGCAGTAAATGATGCGTGAACGTAAAAGCCAATAAAAATTATATATTAAAAAACATCTCAAAATTTTCACGAGTAATCTTGCGGCGCGCGATCCTGCAATGTTTCTTTTTTCCACTGACGTTAGTTTTATTGCTTACCACTCAGTTTCAAGTGCAATTTGTATAAAAGATATATTCATTCTTATCTTGAACGTTTATTATGCTGCTATTTCATATCCAATCGAACAAGACCGTCAGTCTTAGTTGTGTAATTTTTATATGTTATTCTCACTAATTTTGTGACAATAATAATACAATTGTGTCAGTCTCTGAAGGTTTCTGGATGTCACCAACTCAATTATTGGTTGCACTACCCTAACAACCATGTGGCATGACCAATTTTACTTACTTGATGTGTGTGAAGATGTTGAGATGAGTGGTGTAGTGGAGCCATCTATGAATGATGATGAGAAAGTTGGACTGACAGTCGGAATCGTGGTTACTAGAGAGCGTAGCAATGAGGCATCTTACACTTCTTAATAATTTTTTTTTTTAACTGTATTTGTGTAACATTTGTAGGGTTTTTTTCTTTTCTATTTTTCGGTAATACTTCATTATACTGTGTCTTACTTACTTCCTTTATTTCCACAGCTGCCCGGATTCTTCATTATTTATTGCTATCTAATATTCAATGTAGTTTCAAATGATAATGTAAGAGAGATGGCCAGGCACGAATTGGGCCCCAATGAATCCCCTCTGGAAAAGGTATTGAAGGGACTGACATGCCCTCGAGATTCAACCGAAACTGACATCTGGGCAGTAGACGTGAGATTTAAAATCTTAACTAGTTTCAACCCCTACGTCCGAGGTTCTGTCATGGACGCTCTCGTTGGGGAAGCCCGCGACTGCATTGCGGTGACTGATACCTCATCGCAAATGCTGGGTGCGTACCGGGAACCGCACTACGAGAAGTCCGCTTGTTACAAGGAGGTGGTCCAGAACGAGAGTAGCGTCAAGGCGCCTCGGAGTAACTTGGCGCTTCTCAGACCAAGAAGAGGAAGTTTGATTTCCGTCCCTCGTACTTCCGGACGCAAGTGAAATCATGCGGACTCTCTCTGTCAACCCTGAAGATGACGCGACGTCAGCAGATGTACCCACACCAGTTTCCACCGTCTTAACTGCCACTGCGGGTTCGGACACCTCTCTGACGGTCGCCGCTACGCAGCTAGCCGCTCTGGCGTTCACCGTCGCGCCTGCCACCGCACCTCCGGCCGCCGCCGAGGCAGCCTGTGCCCCGGCGCTTCCAGGCTTGCCGGTCTCCGCCTTCACATCAGCCGCGCAAGACGCTGCCCCGCCCACCAACGCGCCAGCCGACGACGCCGATGCCCAGCAGGTTGTCCCTGTCCGTATAATAACATCAAATCAGTGGCACCTTGTAGTGAAGTGCCTCAGGCGACTCTCGCAGCAACTCCACAACGCAAAGACTGATCAAGGTCGCTCCGCGGAAGCATTACAACGGTGCGGCCGCACAAGCAACCACTTTATGGAAGGTGGCTGCGAAAACAAGACCTTGCGCTTCGCACACTGCGCGTGAGTCAACTTTGCAGCGGGGGTTCCGCAACAAAGTGTATGACAACGCGAATGCCTCTGCGGCAGCTTGCCGCAAGGGATGTTGCGACGAGACAGGGCCACCAAAACGGGAAAGCTTGGCACATGTTCTCAACAGCTGCCTTTCGCATGGGGCCCATGGGACACTGCGCCACAACAAAGTAATGGCTACCATAAAAGACGTAGCGCTGGGTTTCGTGCATCATGTGCTAGAGGAGTCCCATGCCTTCACCACCGTCCAGCTGAAACCGGATCTGTTGGTAATGAAGGAGAACATTGTGCATCAGTTCCCTTCGCCAGCCATGGTATCCTGGACATCGTGCGCGCGGAGAAAAGAGAAAAAATATGAAACTCTCCGCGCGCATTTCATAGGTCTGGGATACCTCCAGGCTGAAGTGATTCAGGTGGTAGTTGGCTCGCTGGGCGAGTGGACTCCGGAAAAAAGACGTCGCTTTGAAGACAATCTGCGGCAACAAGCGGCGTTGCAGGGCCCTAGCAGAGAAGATGGTTCTCGATGTGCTGAACGCACCGCGCTCTGTCTTCCATACGCACACCGGGGACGACGGCCTTGCTGATCCGGAGTTCCTTCGGCGTGGGCGTGGAGCAGCGTCATGCCGAGTCCTCTCTTTGCCTGCCATCTATAAGGGGGACGACGGACAAAGAGGGAGTGACTCGGAGGACGAGGTCTCTAGTTCCTGCTGAGGCGAAACTGTATCGAACTTGTGAGTGACCAATCCTTGATATGATTTGGGCCCCAACCCTTTTCAGGTAGAGAGATGGTGCCATTAGGGGTGGAGGCACTCGTCTGTTGATACCAGTCCCGCATCTGTATCCACCCAAAGTACTATAGTAAACATTTGCTCAAGTGTGTAAAGATGGAATGCGAGGGTGAGAACTTTCATCTGCTTGAGACATCAACAAAGAATTCGTATCAAAACAAAGTTCAGTGAAGAAAGCAAAAAGAAAAAAATGCAATGGTCTTATAAGAACTCGAGTATATACAATTAGTTTCAATACTTACTACGAGATTAATATTAGCAATAACTGATATTTTGGTTTATACTCATATTTATTTTTAAAGCTTGTTGAAGATGCTGTTTACAAAATTCCTTGAGTGAAGGAATTCTAATTTTATTGTGTCCCAGTCTCTAACTTCATGGACACGATGTCTATATTAACTCTTTTATCCTTAGATACACACATTTAATGTTCAATTAAGTTGGGACAAAGGAAGCCAATATTATAATTTGCAGTTATATCTGCATCACTAGGACTTAAGACTAGTCGAATCCCCAAGAAATTCCCAATAGTACATTATAATACTTGTAATTATTTGAGTTTTTTCCTTTAATTCTCAGTCAGCAAATTGTTATACAAGATTCATTGAAAAAAAACTTTTTTTTACAAAAATGTATTTCTTTATTTCTCTATGAAGAATTATCCTCAAAAAGTACCAAGAAAAAAATTGTTTCACTAACTTCAGGAGCGAAAATAAAACAACCAACTTTTCCTCATATCTATGACACAATTCAAAATATTGATATACAATACACGCTAATACCATACACAAATCCTAATTAAATTTGCACCCTTTTCATTTCCTAAATTTATTTAATTTTTATTTTGTAAAAAAATAATATTTGACATATTACACTCAGGGAAACTGTTTCTATACATAAACATACAAACTTCAATAAAACAATAACAAATTAATAATTTTGCATTCCGTAGTGGTAAATGACCAAGGAGATATCCATTAAATTTGCAGTTTTTTGGATTTTTTGTCATGAATAATTTAATATTTGTTACCATTTACTCCTCCTGATCATGATGCGCATAAACAAAAAATGCAAAGAAACAAAACTTTTTGAATACTGTAAACAGCAACAGTTTAAGAATATATCCACTCAATTCTCATCCTTTTATAAATTTTCCAGAGAAAACATTTTAATAAATAACTCTGTTATTTTAATAAAATTGTTTATTATTAAAAAAAAAATTTATATTAATCATTATTTTGTATAACAATAATTCGTTAATATTTATTGTTCATGATGTCATGAATTGTTTTTGATTTCCTGCTTTTATTTTTCTAATTTCATGGCTATAAAATATAAGGTTTTGTTCTTATGTTTTCAAAGAGATTCGATAAAGTAAGTACCGGTAACAATTCAATAATGATTATGCAGTTAAATTAGTTAGTTGTTTTATTCAACGGTTGCTGAGAAGTTACTTCAAAATATATAAGAGTAAGTCATTTGTGTTGTCTTCTCACAGTGACATAAATATGTGTATTATAATTAAATAGAGCAATTTAACTATAATTTTACAACAATGAGCTTGGGGGACGCATCTAAGATAGACAGCTCTAACTCATGCCATTCACCGGGGTCCAACTCAAACCTTGGAAAGGGGGATACAGAGAGGCTTGAGGCCCAATTTATGTCTTGGAAGGGGAGATTAAGAGAGGCTCAGGTCCAATTCATGCTTTTATTTTACTGGAGTTGACTCCGGGGTCCAAATCATGCCAGCTCAGAGAGACAAACCTTGATCATTCATTTCTTTAGACACAAGCTTGTACAAATAATTAGATAATGGATCAGCAATGCTTATCGAACTATAAAGTTCAATCACCTTCTAACAAAATTGTCTTTCCAAGTCGAAAAGGAATGTTCACGGATATGGCCAACTTCTTAAGAGAATACCAGACTTGGGGACATCAAAGCTACACTGAAAAGTCATTTCAAATTTGTAACTTTTTTATCTTAACTTTCAAACATTTTTATTTTTCTTGTTTATTTATGAAACAATAGATGCGCCTTCAGGGGTTCTGCTTGGGAGCAGAACTCGTTTTCCCAATAAACGAGGACTCAACTTAATTGCACTCCAGGATACGTTTATACAATATTCTCATTTCAGTCATCTTTGTAGAACATAAACCAATCTCTCCCACACAATTTCTAGCAACCCTACAAATAACAAAAAAAACTTTACATTTCTCCCAATCTTTTTTGAAACATTTACCTTAACTGCCTTGTATATAAAAACCTTATTTGCCCTCCAAGAACAATCAAATTTTGGAGACACGCATGTTTGCAATATCTCTGTCATTTTGTGGACAGGTTCATTTTGTGATATAATGATTTACAGTAGGTATGGCATGATCAGTGACACTAGGTGTAGAATCAGATGCTATCAAATTATTGCACCCTTACACTAGTGAATTGTACCAAGTAAGGAAGACATCACATGAAAAAACCTCACATTATCAGTTCTAACCCTCAAACTACATTGTAGGTAATCAGCAAGGTTCAATTTTATATTAGGATGTTTTTCAAACAAATAAAGACCAAAAGTAGTTTTAGAATTTTCATTTAATCACATTTTTATGCTAATTTTCGCAAACACTCACTAACATACTTCTAATATTTTTTTTACAAAACCATCACAATGTATAATCAGCAATTTCAATGTATAATCAGCTTCTGGCAATTTCAATGTATAATCAGCTTTTGAAATCGACCTGGTTACAGGATAAGTTTTAGCATACTTAATGTACAAATGTTTCTGTATGAAAAAAACTATTTTCAATAATAGCTAATAATTGGCGTGGCGCTTTAACAAAATAATTACCCCAACAAGTGGTTAAATACTTTAATGTTACAGATAAATAGCTCAATCATCAATTACAATTCTTTACAATTTGTATGCTCTGAAAAAAATCCTTGTAATGAATGGAGCCTCTTCTCATGTCTGAGTTTAGGTTCCAGGGAAGACATGGAAGCCATTACCATAAGTTGTTTGTGCCCTTCAAAGGCAATGAATCTCCCATGCTTGAACCAATGTGACCACTTTGGACACATTTTAAACAGGAGGGTGTGTCACGGGAACATAGTCCAAACTCAAGAAGGTTTCATCAAGACATTGGCTGCAAAACAAAAGGAACTTGGATAACACAGGAACCTATAGTTTGAGGACTTCTTATTACTACAATACAATATCCAAATCAATGGTATCCCACAAAAAAGGTATCAAAGGAAAATCAACAAACAAAATGTTGTACTGAAGTCATGGAATATAATTTTTAAATACATCACAGTTATATATACTGATTTTTGTCATTCAAAACATGGCAGATTTGCTATGGGAAAATGACAATACAAAGAAACTGACAGCTTTGTTCTCAGTAAAGGAATAATGGGAATAATAACAAATTACATATTTCCTATGGTACCTTCAATATTGTGGTAACACGTGCATAGTAATATTAAATCACACAAACAGCTTCAAAGAGTTTCAAATTGGTCAAAATGACATGCATTGCTATGAAAATTATTTATTTCAATATGAATCCATTCCCAACCCATCTTCAAAATCATTCTTAAAAGATTCATAAAAACAATATAATTTTTTAAAAGAAAATTTTGATTTTTAGATATTAAAAAATATATTTTTGAAATATTTTTAAAAATTATTATTATTATGTTTAAACTTAATCAAGTTGCCTATCATATTAAAACTTATACAACTCTCAGGACTATCACAAATTTCAACTTTCTACATCAAATAGTTTTGAAGATAGACATTTAAAGATTTCAAAACGAGTTGGAAATTGCAAAAAATTCAAATTTTGAACTAAAAAATGAAAGTTCAGATATCTAAAATTTGTTATTTTCTTATAAGCCAATAGTACTATTAATACACAAAAATATATATAATTCTGAGATATCAAGATCCAATTTTGTCAATGCAATGAATTTTTTGAACCAAATGTATAAAAGGAGAATCTTTAGATGATAATATAAAAGTAATTTTAAAAAAAGATTAAAAAGATTTCCGAATGAATGAAGACATGAACATTAATCAGTTCTACTGACTAGTTGGTGCATAATTTATTTGGTAACTTCACTTGGTGCAAAAAAAAAAAGAAAAAAAGAAGAGGATTCTTCCTCATTACTTTACTTTCTTTGTTCAAAATACAATAAAAGTTGGTCCTTCAGAGAAAGATAAAATACACTGTGGATACTTACTAGGAGTGTTCATCAATCAGAATAGGAACAGATTCATTTAGGCACAAGTTTCTCCAACTGATGAACATTCAGTAGCTTGTAGGTTCATCTTTGACTCACAGTCCGAAAGGTAGCCTAGAGTCCAGTACTAATGGCTAGAATATACTAAGAATTAATGAATGAGCACCCTCGATCCAGGCTGATCTGCTTCTTGGATTATATATATATGGGTATAAGTTTGCAACATCAATTCTGTATTTCATAAATCTGCTTCTTGTATACACTGTATTTCTATAATTATCATGGGTATATAGTTTCAGGGATAGACTAAAAATTGATTGAACATTGTCAGTTATATTGTGAATTCTCCTTTTAGAACCCAAGTTATTCTTGTTGTTCAGCTATTCACTTATTGATTTGCTCATGTGCAATAATAAATTAGGAATATTACCTGACTTGGAGGAAATCATGAAAAATAAATCATGATAAATTTGGTGCCCTTACAGTTTCTCAACACAAATAGTGTCTTGAACAATTTCCTGGTAAGTTCATACCTCAGATGAGAATCAGCAGTTCCCTTGTAAGTAACTATAGGATGCTTAAAAAGATATAAAAATGTGTAAAAGAGGAAGTTAATATTTGTGAGGGAAATAACAAAATAAGATTTGCAACATAGGTGAAATGAAAACTTTATATTTTTAATATTTTTTGCAAGACAATGTCATATGAAGTATAAGAGATGCCTGTGCTTTGACAAAAAAAATACACATTAACACCAGACAAGACTTTATGGTAACAGTTGAAATTTAATATAGTTATGTTAAAAAACTAAGGATATTTCCACAGTCTTTTTTTTTTATAAAAAATTTATTAACTAAAATCAACCCTGTATTTATCTAATAGTAATACTGCACGTTACATAGTTTAGTTTTAATACTATAAAGGCTGTCAGTGTGTTGGAGAAAATTTTAAATTATGCTTTTTGGTGGAGGTAATACAAAATGTATACATTCAAATGTACATTTATGATCCTTATTCACACTGGCATACTTATCTTCAATTCACAAAAATTCACATAGTAGTAAGGAGCAGTAATTCAATTCATTTGCAAGTACATTTGTAAGAACAGTTTACAACTACAACTCAAGTGTATATGTATGTAAATCATATAATAACAGAGCATAATTTTTCAACTTGTGCTGTAGAATATACACTGTTATGACACATAACATGAATTCAAATAAATTACATGGAAAGAGATCAAGTAACATAATCATACTATGTAGTGCTCAAAGCAAATTATTCTGTGAATACACTACAGTAAACAATTACTTTACACGCATAGTCATAAATAACATTAAAATAAAGTATACTTTCATAACATTCATACTTCAACAACACAGTATTTATACAATTTAAAAGCTAAATTCTTTTGTATTTGGAATTAGTGAGTCCAATATGCATTTCCAAAATCCTGTCATAAAAGAAATCAATCTGAGGCACATCTGCACAACTATATAGAAGTAACATCCATCTCCCTCACATGCAGCCATTAATATGATTTTGTACCATAAATTTTTAGAAGCACAAGGATCAACTACACATTTTGTAAAGTTAAGAAGACACAGATAAAACTCTTACTATATTTCTACAAATATATCTGCAATTGCAGATGATGGAAAAATTCTTAAGATGTAGTAAAATAAATCTACAATCAAATTATATAAACACATTACATCACATCACATCACATTACATCCATATTTTATCAATTAACAGTTTATAAAACATACAAAGTTTTGAAGTATGCCAATTTGTAAAAGAAGTTTATTTAAAACCTACATTTGGAAACATTTTATTCATAACACCAAAAATAGTCTTCTCTCATAAGTATATACTCTTTAAAAATTTATCTGAAAGTGGGTTATCATTCGCTTCACATGCAACTACCTCAATTTGTAAAAGCATTACACATCAGCCGACTAGCATCTTCCTTATATGTATATATATCAAAAATCATTTTTCATCCTCGAGACATATAAATCTTCTCTCACTAGAATGCATATTTTCTCAAAACAATCTTTTACAAGAATTGAACATAATTGTACGTAAGGTTATAGAAAATGCCCACAGTGTGTTACAAAGAATTCTTCTAAGCTTTGCACAGTTAATGTTTAGCACGAAAGTATATAAAATTCACCATAGGGAATTCATGAAAAATTCTCTCACATTCACTTCCAAGAAAGAAAATGTTTTGTAGCTTTATTAAAAAATCATATCACACACACATTCTGTGACCATTGCGAGGCAGCAACCCAAGTCCTTTATCGAGAACACTGGCCCGACAACTGAGAAGATCTCAGTCAGAAGCTGGATGGACTGTGAGAGGCTGACTTATCAGAGTTCTGATTGCCAGTTGGACTTTGGACAACATAGTGAGTGAGTCGTGTGGGTAGGCAGCCAGCATTTAATTGGTAGAACTCCACAAGTTGCAGCAGATCATAAAATTTTGTGACTCCACTATCCAATGAGTAGCAGAGGGCTTCTCGAACAGGATCCATCACCTGTTTGGAAAAAAATATTAAAAAATTGATACACAAAATTTCAGAAAGTTTCTGCACTGTGTATTAACCATAGTACAACAACTCTTGAATACTGACAACTTATACAAATGTTTTGATACAGAATGTTCCAAACACATTGCAAAGGTATTCTCATTGTATTTAATATGTAAAACGGAAAGGACCATAAAACAACAACAACAACAACAACACTGGTGTGGTATGTGGAAACACATGTGTTGGAACCATTCTTTTTCAATGAATATGCCGAGAGGTGAATCAATGTATGAACTTCAAAATGAATGACTTTTTGAATGGTTCCAATAAGATTGCACCTCTGCCCACATTGTAAAGAGACCCACTCAAAGAGGTTTTTTGTAAGTGGATTGGATGATGATAAGTGGTAGAGTCTCCTTCTTTCACCTGACCTATCGCTAGGAAACTGGTTCTCAACCTGGGGTCATTTCCCCACTGGGGTCATGTAAAAGGATCATGGGGGAGGTACGTTCTTGATTTGGGAGCTCTTAGAGTCAAGATAAGAAAATTTACCTGGTATTTTCAAACAGCTGTCAATTTCAATTAGCATGATATGCATTTAAAATCAATGTGAACATAATTCCTGATTTCTTCAAGATCCCTTTCTTATTAAGATATATTCATATCTCTCAAAAAATGCTGCAGCAGCTGCCAGTCTATTAATGCATGTTTCAACAACAGATCTCCATACATCTGTGTTTTCTATACTAGCTTGTAATAATGAGCAAGGTTGGAATATGAAAGTGATACGAGATGTGCATTATCTCAAAATATATTAATCTAGTGTACATACAAACAATGCTACTTCTCTCATTGATAGTAATGTTCATGGAAAATAATACGACGTTTTTAATATTAAAAATTCAATGAGATGTCATTTTTATAAGGTGAACATTTTGTTTGGAATATTTTACAATAAAAACTGTTATTTTTATTCAATAATATGTTAAAATACAACAAAAAATATATATTTTGGTTACGTTTTTTTACCTACACGAAGTTAAACTTTGTTCGTCAATACAATATTATGGGGAAAGTCCAACCTCAAACACTGATAACAGAGGTGTCATACATCCTAAAGGGTTGAGAACCATGTTCAAGGGTGTTTTAGGGCACGATATGAACTCGATGGACACCAACGTGGATTTCGTGTGTCAAGTTCACATGCATGATGCAAAATGCATAAACATTTGCATCTCAAATGATCAAATCATGTTGAAGATTTTATTGTATAATCCAATTGATTTTTTGGTGGGGAGGGGGGAGGGGGGGNGCCTGAAAAACTTATACAGGTAGGGAAAATGCAGTTACGCACTAGGGAGAGCCAACATGACTCTCCCTGCATGTGGGACTCACCGAATGACTCAACCATACCCACTAAAAACTCTCCTGATTTACAACATACCAAAACATATCTCAAAACCAAGTTGCAACTAATTGGCTCACCGAGAATTTCGCATATTTTGTTTCAAAACATAATTGAAACATAATTGTTTCAAAAAATAATTTGATCTTGACATTATATTAAAACCAAAAGACCAGATCATCTATATTTTAAAAGTGGGCAATACGCTTAAAAATAATATTTTAAATCTTTTTTGGTTCACCACCTTGGAGACAACTGGTTAATTGGGTGGTCCAAGTCACTAATAATGAAAAACTGAAGCAATATCATAAGAACTTGGATAGAAACACACTTTAAATCCATTTATTTACTTTAAACCCAATTTTATTGAACAATAATACATCCAAAATTAACTTGATTATTTATATATATTTCATAATATTATCAAATAATATTTGCACCTATTATGTTTCAATTTTCTTGAAATCCCTGACCCCAAAGAAAAAACATTTCACTGCCTCTTTCGGTACCTGAAGATTTTTCAGGTTTGAAACAACCCTTTGAGAAGTTTAACAAAAACAAATACTTACAGGTTGTATTTGAGTATGAAGAACTTTGGTGCCACACTTAAAAGTCAAAACGAAGGATCCAGGATTGCTCCTACTCTCACGAACCAGGAACACACTATTAAGAAAATAAAGCATATTGAAATAATGTCTTTATAACATAAAATAAAATATGAGATAATAAAGAATGTCCCAATAAGAGTGCACAATATCATTTTTTAATATAATGCATAAATTATTTGAAATGTTGAAATATTTATATTTTAATCTCATTAGTACATATTATGGTTATGTGTACAAAATAATATTCGATAAAAATATTGATGATGACAATTGGTTGTTCGACAGTAAAGCAATTGATTTTCGCTATTCGCAATGTCTCTAGATTCCAGCTGAGCAGTAACTAATGTTGCCCACTGACTACAACAAAAATGATAAAATTGAAATTGATCATTCTTATAGGGATATTCTTTAAAAGAGCTACTCTGATTAGATAGAAGACCAAAATGTGGCCTTCACATCTTTTCAAAGGCATTGAAAATCCTTTCTTGTCTCAAAGAAAAACACATCAACAAATATTACAAAAGAAAAAGAAGTATACCAAAAATTCACTGGGAAAAAAAGCTGCTCTCTCATCAAAGGAAGTATAAACATTTAATTGGCAGAGATTCTTCAAATAAACAAACATTGGAAATCATAAAATTGCTGTTAAACTATGCTAAATATTTTTCATTAATCATGATGGCAGCTAATTAAGTAAAAAGAAGGTAATATAGTCTTGTAAATTACATTTCTATCTTTGAAAACATAGACAGTAAAAAAGTAACTTTAAAAAACTTACTTCAGTTACTTCCCTCAGGAAAATTAATAATAAGACAAAATTTGTAATAGTGCAATAATATACCCTAATGGTATAATACTTTGAAAATCAGGTAATGTAATTGTAATCACTTATTTTTAGAATGATTATATGTTAGCAAAAATACCAAAACATAATCGGAAACTGGATCATTTTGGGGGGATCCAGGGCAAACTACACCCATGTCCCCCAACCTAGTCCCTAGTCTTTGAGACACAGAGTGTAAACCATATGTGAAAGAACGATTCCTTAACCGTGAAATGAGAAGGAGAGACACCTAGAAATTTATAACTAAGGTGTTTTGTGCACAAAAATAAGAAATGGTTCAAACTATATAGAGATGTAAATGAATTTATAACATTGCATGGAAATTTCAATGCATATCTAAAGAAGAAAAAAAATTACAAGCAATGAAGTATGTATTCATAGGGAGAATATAGATACAGTGGAACATATTTTAAAGGACTGAACTTGAACTGAGTAAAAAAGAAGTCAATTTACAGATGAATATTTCAATATCAATATGACAGATACTAGAAATATGTCAAAGTTGATTAAAACATGACAGAAATATAAATTATCGAAAACTTGTGTGTGTTCATATGAGAATTCATGTGAAAACATTAAATAAGAAAAACAAGTAATTCTAGAAACACACAAGTAAATATGTGAAAGAAATCGTGTACAAACTCTTGTTATGACCTCATTTGCTGCAGGATGGTAAAAAGTATATTTAAAAAATTACTTACCCGTCAACAGTGCCATGCCTGGCAACAAGCTGCGCCGCCTGGTCGCGAGACATGCCCGAGTGGAACCAGGGCTGCGCCATGTGCACCCCGCTGTCCAATCCTTGCAGACGACAGAGAGCGGCAGCGCTGGCCGCGTGACGAGTCGCCGGTCGCCAGCGCCTCTTCCAAGAGTATCCCTCAGCGACGGCGATGGCCTTGGCCTCCTGCGGGTCCTCCACGATGCGCCCCACGCTGCCGGTGAAGTCCATGGCGACGCGCGAACGTACACTCTCCTGCAGGCATCACCCAAACAAATGCAACACGTCGTTAATAAAGAGTGGCTACACCAAGAGGGACACTGGATGGATGCGAGATCCCAATTCAGAGGGAAGAGGTGTTTTGAAAGGAAAGAGCCGTTGGACGAGACATTCCGACCCTTGCAAGAGACATTGTAATCTTCGTATCCGAACTATAACGTATGTCATATCCAAAGATTTGGAGAAATCATTTTCTTCCTCTGAATTTGGATCTCACTCGGGTACTCACATCAGTAGGGTTTTCTTTGTGTACATTTACAAAAAAATGAGCAGGGACAGGGGAGATCCCGAAAAACATTTTTTTTTTTTTGCTTGCCGGGGAGAACAAAGTGCGATTCTTTAGGGGAGGAAAGAAATAGCGGAATTAATGTCAGTAATCTTAGAAGAATATAGGCAGCTTGTAATTTTTTTTTGACAAGAAATTTATTTATTATGATTATATGAGTATAATTCCAAGATTTGGGTCGCAGCCTTTAAAGAGGCGACCTACACGTGACAGAAAAGTGTAAGAACAGAAAAAAGGCGTCGAGAAAATGGTCGACTCTATGGACCAAAATCCCTCCACCCTCTTTATATCCCATACAGAGTTCTATAACGGTACCTTCTAGAGCTATACATTGAAGACCCGGCGTCATCTTAATCATCAGCATCAGATTTTTCTCCGTAGAGCTAACATATGTTACATGGGAGATTACTTAGTTTTTTACCACTTTTCTTATTATTTGATATTGTTTTAATTTTTAAAGGGGAGGTTGCTGGGAATATCTCCCGGCAACTAGTAAGTATGCAATAACACATTATCATGATGGTTTCACACAAAAGAGGAAAGNGGAATATCTCCCGGCAACTAGTAAGTATGCAATAACACATTATCATGATGGTTTCACACAAAAGAGGAAAGAAACTTACATTTGGCACTGTATAGCTGTTATATTCCTTTGGGCTGCTAGATTCGACTTGCTTGTTCTTGAAAGCACGGTAGTTTTCCCGAAGTTGTTTTCCATACTGTAAAAATAGAAATAAAAAGTCAGATAAAAATTGTATCGTTTATATAATGAAACATGCATAATTACAAATCAAATTTTAAAGAGGCACATTTATTTGAGATATGAACGATATGAAAATGAGGGAAGTAAGGCGCAATAAGATGAGGAAAGAAAGGGAAGACAATAAATTGGGGAGGAAGAAAATGGAGGATTGAAGAGAGTGGAGAACGAGCAGATATACAATGGGATAACAAGGAAGACTAATAGTACAAACGAGAGAGCAAGAATCGCCTGGAAAGGGGGAGGAGTGAAGGAGGCTAGAAGTGTGAATCCAATTTTAAGGTATGAGTGTGTCATATCAATGTATTTGAAACTTTCAATAGTGTTATCTAATCTTTTTATACTAAAAACAGTCGTTTTACCCGTGAATTATAGTGTATTAAAAACTGCGAATCATTCATATAGCGATTAAATTGAAACAATGTATTTGAAAAATGGTCACGGATTACTTGAGTTCTCTAGATTCCCGACAGTTTGCGTCGCATTACTTTCTTAAGTGTACGGAAAGACAATCCATTCTGTATTAAATTTGTGACACGTGATCGTTTGTTAAATGAATTTTATTAGAAATTGCACGGGAATTGCTTTAATCGTTCCTTGGAGGTTTTATCTATAAGACCCGTACAACTTCAAGATGATTTTATTCAAATATTAGGTTCCGTATAGTCCCAATTTTATTGGACAAGTGGGTAGATAATAGTTTATTCTTCCACTTAAAACAATTCATGACACGTAAAAACAGTCGCCAGGTCTCTCTTACTACGATTCATGTAAAAGGAGGAAGCCAGGGGCCACCGTAGCAAACACAAACTTGATAGGGAAAGCATGGAGTTCTTTTATAACTTTGCTGGACTTATAGTGGTACTCATGAACTATTCAAGTGTTTCACAGCATTACCACCGTACCTATAGGAAATTATTGCGATGCTTCAATCACGCAGCAACACTTAACTAAGTAGTTTGCATAATGTTTCCAACAATTTCCAATATTCTTTTATGCGAATTTTTAACAATTTTATTTTGTGACTTGCTCATCATTTAGACTAAAATTGTTCATACTTTAGAAGGCCACTAAATGTCCGCAAATGAAACTTACGCTTTACTATTCTGGGATTCAGAAATGTAATAGGAACATGATCCAGATGGCTGTTTCCCTACGAGTTTGTTTATTACGTTGCAGTTGGCATTATTATTTTTTACTTCCCAGGGCAGCTACAATGAATTTTCTCTATCCACTTTTATATGAATCGTAGTGTACCTTAAAAGGATGCAGATGACCAGGAACACATTCTGCATAGTACTATGGGTTACCTTGGCAAGACGCATGGCTGTGAGCCAGCAGAGGCGGGCGCGCTCAGACTCGCAAGCGAGGCACCGCAGTCCCGGTTCGTCTGATCGCGTCGTAGCCTCTGGACTCCCCGCTGTCGTCGGCGAGTTGGCCGCTGAAGCTGCTGCCCCCGTTGGACGTAGGAACAACCCGAACTCTGTCGGCGCACGGAACTGGTTCTTTGCGTTCAGCGTGGTGTACACGCTGTAGTCAGCGAGATTGGCGAACACTTGAAGGCTTTCTGCATCACTTCCCTGCAACACATTTCACATTCGATCAATAAGGTTGGGAGTCAATTTATTAGTACACTTTTTTGGAATGTCGGTAGTTAGAAATTCTACCATTCATTCATTTTAATGCGTCAATCATGACCCATTAAGATATTATATCCATGTTTACTGAAGTGAAATAGTCAACTATTCACAAAACTGCAATCCTTACTGTATCTATTCCATGATCGAAGCATTCGCCCCATCTCTTCTTCACTCCCACTGTCTTTCCCAGTCACATTCCTCTCTGGGCCGTACGTAATTGCAGAGCAAGACAACTTCCCACATTAGTTTTGCAAATGGTAATGGCACAGACGCGGGAAAGTGCTGTGCCCACCGCCAGTGGTTTGTGAGCGGGAGAGGGCTTTAATTGTAGCATGCTAAGCCATTTCCAGAGCTCCTCTACATTAGAGTCCTTAATGAAACGTGAACCGCCAGGGGCGAAAATATTGAGAGAAATTTCTCGTATTTCCGGAAAATATTATGCGCAGTTTCTCATAGTGGTTTGAATCAGGTGTAATTGGTAACATGATTTGTCTTGTTTCCCTCCATTTCTCCCTCCTCCACCAATAAGAGGCGAGAAACGAGTGACAGCTGGGGCCAAAGAGGCGATGAGACTGTGCATATGATAAATTATGAGCAGCAAAATTGTGGACACTGCTAGTGATTCTCTTTTCATCAAATATTCTATTCTCTACCTAATCGTGCCCCCAGCCTCACAACCTGTTCCACCCCACCGTTCACTCCTCGTCAGTTGTCGAAGTATGCTTAAAAATATGAACTATCAAAAGCAATCGACGCGTGTCAGTTTGCATATATGGTAAGACATGTCACAATTGCACGAAGATCTCATACTCCCGTGTATCGGTTCTCGTCTCGAGTAACCTTCACAATTACTCAGTAGGATACTGTTTCACTTTGTTATTCGTACGTACCTCCACCGTTTCCTGTTTAAGTGTCAATGTTCGGATAATTACGATACCCGGAAGAAAACGCATTTCATGGTTCATAGAATGGAAAATGCGCTGCGTCACCAGTGGTCCAGTGATAAGCAAAGAAATACAGGTCGGTCGGTCGTTCCTACTCTGTCTTGCCCATCAGTTCACGATAACGAAAGTACAAAACAAATGGACCGTTTAATAAAAAACGTTTAATTTAATTCTCCCAACGAGGGTTTGTTTATTTATTTATTACTTTAAAAGTTTTAAAATTGGTTCAAACAGAAGCAAAATAAATTAGTGCGGGCAAGGTCGATATTTTAGATAGTTTCTGGGTTCGGTAAGAAGATCAATGCTCACAATCCATTCGGATTAGTCACGAAATATTTTAGTAATTTTTTAGTAAGCCACGAAGGCATACCTCCCGCTAATCAGTGCAAATATCTTCATTAGTCGTGGAAAAGAAACCACCGCGTGATACTCCGAAACGAGTTCTTGGGTGAAGTGTCTAGGCGCAAGTAACAAGAGCACTCGACATTCCTTCTCAAGTGTCCGGATGCTTATATGCACTAATTTCCGAAGAATCCACTTCTTCGAACCGTACGAGAGTTTATTTCCGGTCACCAGGCATCAAGATAAAGTACAGTTTGCACTTTTACCAACCTTTCAGGACCAAAAAGGTACTGATTTGTCGTCTAAATTTGGCTGTGGAGAATAGTTGCAGATGAAGTGATTCTATCCTTCAAGCATTCGATAAAATTATGTCAGAAAATGTAAAGGTTATTCTCTTGGTTCGGTTTTTTAGATTAGTTTTTAAAATTAATTAAAATCCAGCAAAATAAATTGGTCCCGCTTTCCTGCTCTTAAATCGACGCTCCTACATAATTCAAAATTCGATGTGCTCAAATATGCAAAAAAATTTGATCGTTCTGAGTTTTAAAATCGAAAATTAAAAAGTTTCCACGTAATAAAAATTAATAAAATTCAAGAGCGAAGGATTTTTGCAGTTTTCGAAGTAGAAGATTCTGAACAACGCTATTTGATAAACCGCTGAAGTATCGGGAAAATCACTGCCTCTGAGAATCTGAGAGAACCTGCTCAGCAAGCGAACCATCGAGAGAGTGGCCCCGTGAAGAGGAGTATACCGAGGGGTAGGGTGGGGGTGGGGGTAGGAAGCGGCGAGCGAGTCGGTAGAGGCTGTCTCTT
>NNCF01126451.1:18106-106340 GCA_002313205.1 Laupala kohalensis
CCCCCCCCCCCCGGTCAATGAACGTCTGAAATTTATGAAGTACCCCCTTGGTTTGGATAAACAAAAATAAATTTATTTTGTAACTTGTAGAAACATTATATTGAGACATCAAGTTTTAACGATGATAAAAAACATTGTAATATTTCCATTAAACTCGTTTAAACAATTCTTTTATTTATTTTTTATATTAGGTTATTGTAATTTTCGTGATATTGAATGTCAATATAACAATATGAAACTCCATGAGCGTAAAAATATTTCTGACCCCCACTCCCCCTATGATTTATCGTACATCAACGTAATGCACAACGTCTCTCCTTCCCCGTCAAAGAAAACTTATTTAGTGGATGACCCCTTAATGGTCGGAACCGGGTTCAGTAAGAGCAATACTGGCCATAGGAAAACAAGCAGTTACCTTTTCCGTTCTACGAAAAAGCGTAATATAGTTACAAAGTAAGGCTTTTATTCGCGTATATTTATCTAAACATTTTGAACAAACATGATTAAGATTGAATATGTTGGATTTCCCCTCCCTCAAATAAAATCCGTAATGAGAGTGAGAGGATGTCCGCAATTCTGAAACTCCACTCTGCATACAACTCGCGCGTGATCACACCTCCGGAAATCTGCAGGATGCGCGTTCAACCCCCTTTCTCCCCCACCCCACCAACACCCACACCCCCCATCGACGCTCTAGCACAACACGAAGGTGGGAAGGAAGTTGTCACATGCAGTTGTGGCAACACACACACCCCAACTACCTCCCACTTCAAGCTTTCTTCGCGCTCTGTCCTCCACAGACACTTGTTTGGACGCCCCATGATTAATAGGCGTCCCGCCCGCTCGGGATACTATTTAACTTTGCAAAATGAAGTAATTCTACTCTGATTAATTTGAATCGCGTAATTTTAATTCGTGTTATAATCTAACTTTATAAACTGTGCGCCGAATAAGTAATTATTTATCCCGACAGCAAATTATCTTCTGGCACCTCATCCGAGGGTAGCAGAGAATTTTAACTACTTTGTCGTCATTCTTGCACTAGCCAAGAAGTTTGAAACAACTTAATTTTTCTTTTTAATAGATCTCCCGCATAGAAAACAGAATATTTATCATAAAAAAAGCGACAGATACAAAAAAAATCTGTCAATTTTCTCACCACAATGCTAGAAGCTGAAACCATTACCCTGTTCGCTGTAGCAATACATTTGTACACACACACACACACACAAATCAACAATATAGTGGGAGTACCACGCAATAATTTTTTATTTCTTTATTATGGTTTACTATACGATGAATTAACCACAAAAAGGCAAGTATTAATTGTGAGGCAGTAAATGCTACAACCACTTTGTTCTGTTTTCTTGTATTCCCGAAACCACTCTCTAAAGTAATTAAAAAGCAAGTTCAATAGACGACACAAACGATCCCTTCGAATTCTCTCCACCACAAAGCCAAAGCATAACATACAATTCAAATACGTAAGGGAGGAAAGAAAACGTCGGGGGAGGCGATGGTATTACGTCTCATTATTGTTGCTCCGCAGAACAAGAGGCGACATGGAGCGAGAAGCAAGGAGCTACCAATTAGGCAGCACGCCGGAGTCTTTCGCTTGATGCGGGAACCGAGGCTTCGTTGCCTCTACGAGGAAACAGTCGAGAATGGGAACGCGAGTCTGAGCCATCCTTCATACATTATCACAATACCCATATTCGGGGCTACAGGTTTGGTTGTGCATAACGAGATATTTTACGTATAAAACAGATTTTTCATGTTGGCCATTGAACTTCGGACACCTTGCCTCCAACAGTGTCATTGCAAGGTTTCTTTTAATAAAAGTTTCCTCGTAACCATATTTTTTCACTTGGGCTTTAGTGCTCGCCAACGTCAAGGTCGTTAGAACCCTTAGGACTCCATCTTCTATCACGTCCATTTTATCTATCAAGTCCTATCAGTTAATATGTTAGACTAGGAAAATATTATTACCCCTGTTTTTTGTAACGAACAAAACTATCATATGTATCGGTTTATGTAAGTTATTACATTCATAAATGTACTCTGGAATAAATGGAAGAACATGCCTTATTTTCCCCCTTCCGAAATGAAGTATTAAAAACTGCAGAGGGGTGAATTGTGCGGATATTTGTAGCCAAAAAATAGAGGCGAGGAATACTTTCAAATTTCACGCTAAAATATCAATCAGTTATCAAACCAATAAAATTATTTTATCCTCGATACAATTCGAAAAAAACAACTTTCGTAATTATTTTATCACTTTAAATATTAAAAACAATATTAAAACTTAGCAAGTCTGCGATGCCAGGCTTAGAAAAAATTATAAAAAATACCAGTGAAAAGCCCAACCTCGTTATGGGTAGATGACAAAATACCACGTGCCGTGATAGAAGGCTTTCTAGTTTACATGAGATGTCTCCGAGTTCGTCGACACACTGACACCAGTGCCCGTGTACTAAATAAAGACCGCTCTGGGAGGCAAAGTTTGGAGGAGGGGCAGGGGACAACGCCATGTGGGTGGGGACAGCTCAGGAGAATCGAGGGAAGCGATGCTGTCGGAACGATGCGCCGTGAAGAGCAGAAACTGGTGGAGTCGACTACATTTACGGCTACTATACGACCACATATTCCTATTTTATCACGATTCAATTGAACGAAGAATAAAATATTAATGAGTATGAGAATGAATATATTTAGCCTATTCATCAGTGAGCAAATTTATATAAACGGAAACATATGATCATTTTGATAACTACATTATCAGAGGTAATGATATTTTCCTCGTTTAACATATTGATTGGTCGTGACGAATATTAAACTCTCAAAATTCGCAAGGTCAATAATAACAGAGGTACTTGCACTAAAAATGTCTCTCCTCTTGGATCTCCACCACACCGTTGTCCATACACGAAGCTTCACAATATGATATGTAGTTCTACTCTTTTAATATACGATTAAGTGGAAAATCAACAATAATACAAAAACTTATTTTTATGCCTTTTAATTAATAGGATAAGTATCAACAATAATTTACACGAAAAGTGTCTACATGTGATTCAGATGCGTCTCTTTTTTTTTTCAAGTTCGGTTTCACGCGCTGATTTGTACTTTCGTAATTATTGAGCCGATCACCCAACAAAACTTGTACAATCGTGTCGCGAGGACGCACGCATCCAGGAAGAACGCCGGATCCTGCTGCCAGCTGGAAGAGCCTCGTTGTCCTTGAACATAAGTAATGCGAAGAACTGCCGCTGTCAGCGTTGCTGTCGCTGTGGCTCGTCCTTGTGAGATCCTCGCTGTCTCCATGCTTCGGGATGCTGAACCAGTGTTTTAAGTTTCCCCACCACCTCTTTCTCTCTCCAAACTCATATTCATATCGCAAATCATTGAATTTACAGAAGTGTGAAAAAAAAGAAGATTCAAGCTGATCAGAGCCAGTTGCTTCTCTACAAAGGAACCAATACAAACTATTTCTGACTCAAAAACATTAAGTGAAATACATCGTTAAAGCATAGCATAGCATAGCTACGAAGGAGAATACATTGGCACTTGTATTAAATATAGCCCAATTAAAGATCTCATGCAAAAATAAGTACCACATACATTTTATGATGATATCTATCTTGGTTCACTCAAGACGATAGACCACTAATTACAGTAAAAAGTTCATTAAATATTGGGTGAAATGTGCCAATATTAAAAGAGTTAAAATGACACAAAAGAACTCGGCAATGTAGTTATTAATTCAAACGAGTTAAATGAGTGGATCGCAGAATTTATACTGAGAAATGTCAGAAAAAAAATGATATGAGACAGTCATATACCCAATCAAATAATCTCGTTCGAACTCACAGGTCTACACTCGCAGTGTTTGTATCAATGTCGACCAACGCGACAGAAGAAATAAGATATTCGCCATAAAATTACATTAAGTATTCTGCGTGCTTTACGACATGCTCCCGGCGTCGTAGGTCTCTAATACAACAACAGTCATGTAAGGACAAGAGAAAGGGTTCACTTACAACTGTCACTTCCGCAGCATTAAAGTACACTAGCTCTATGAATTTCTTTCCACCAAAAATATCAAGCTGCCAGCAATGTATGAATATGAAATCGTATTGCCATGTTCATGTACAGGCTATCCTTGAAATAAATTTTCAGCACCAGACGGCTTGCAGGAAAGATCACACAAAATCTTTTTCATTATTTATTTCAACATTAAAATGTGAAGACTACAGGTATAATTCTTTGGACAAAGCTATAAAACTAAAAATATTGCAAAGAATTAATTTCACCTTCTAGTGTTTTTCTTCTGATAAAATCATTACATTAAATACCGCCAAGCAAATGCGAGAAACCTCAACGCTTGTTTAAACTCCTGTGTTATAATCGTATTGATAACACTAGAACACATCCAGTAATACAATAGCTTTCCACCATCCATTTAAAAACACACACACAAAGCCCAAAACCAAAAGACAAAAAAAAAAGTAAACAATTTTAAATGAAACGTTCACGAAGTACTAGATTTTCACTTCAGGTTTACAGCGGGGGAAAACTTATAACTAACTTAAGCAATCCAGTCTTTTATTTGGTCTCCAAAGTGTAATTGTGCCCCACTCCCCCGATGCGCGTCAGGAATATGTGCCCCATTTCTATTAGTAAGTAATAATGTTAAAATCTTCGAGTGAAGAAGAAATACATATGAATTAAAAAACTCGATAAATTAAATATGTTATCGTATTGAAGATTAGGTACTCCTATGTTCGTAGAACATCGTGTAATTATATGAAACCTAATACTCATTAGTCCGTTCAATAACTTCGGTCCTGGAATATAAATTAAAATACTAAAATGAATTACGTATACATTTCATCGTACAATAAAATAAATCCGAAAACATCGTACCTGCAACCATATCAAGAACAGGCACACGGTCAATCCATACTGGACCCTTTGAAGAAGTCTGGTAACGACAAGAGAACTTAACGTCCTCACGCAACATTGTCTTCCATTACAACTGAACCGCTTGCAAGGAAGGCGTGTCCACGACTAGTCATTTCCATGTTCTCGAAGGACACGAGACACACAAACCCCCGATCTGTATTGTCTACAACTGATAATTGCCACACGACTGATTCCAATTCACACATAATTAATATCCCGTGACTCACGCCACTAATTAAAAAAGGAGACTCAAGAAACTGGAACGGAAAATAACGCTGTACACGAATAGAATGTTTACAAAACAAGTGCTTAGATTATTGCTTTGAAGACTGATGGAATATTAAAATTCTTCGATTTATTTCCTATCACGGAAATAATTAGGAATAACCCTGACACCACACGTACCCTAGGTCTCCACTCGAAATATTCATTTATTATTATTACTGTAGATGGAGTATAATTGTTTTTATTTTAATTGTCTAATGAGGGTTATTAGGCAACAATAAAAAAAGATTAACGAATAATAATAAAAAGTAATTAATTTAAAATAAGGACTTTTAACGGATACCTGCTAAGAATGGATTCTTCTTTGTAACTTACTGATATTTAATGACTATTAAAGTTGTTACTTTATTTTACTGTTCATATGTTTAATTGTTATTCATTAATAAATGTTCTTATTCATCACTAATTTACCAATTTACTTAACTCTCTTCGGATAGTTAAAATTAAGAAGAAATTAAACAAACGGAACAATTTTATCACCAAACACATTATCCAAATTTTATCTTACACGGGAGCTGGAAAATGAGATACTCGACGAGAGAACACTTCTCTCGAAAAATGAAATAATCACGATACTTTTCTCATCGAGGTGTTATTTTACTAAGTATATTATTTTGTTTGTACCCAATTAGGTTCACGTACACAATTGAATAGATTTGCGTTCGTAACTTGAGACTTATTCTCCACAATAGAGTGGTATCTGGCATTCGCGAACAGACCCCTGAAAGCTGAGAGCAAGGAAGAAACTTGAGACGAAAAGGAGGCTCACAACGCCCTGCACTCGCATCATTAGCACAGTGAAGTTACACGCTCTCGCTTTACGTAACCGGTTCTACCACGTCATCACTTGTCCGTCGCCTCCCGCCCTGAGGTACTGTGCTACTACATTTCTTACGCTTGATTACATCCTTCAATTGTTCGCAACTTACGATAACACCCCGACACGAAAATGTTTCTTCCTTAAACTGTGCGTTCACTATCGGTGATGAGTTAGATCCATCGATGTATTCACTACTAAATTGCGGGCACACCCACAGAGACAGAGCCAGAGCCGAAACCCGAGGTTGCACTACATGGGCTAAGCGGATAAAAGTCTACTAAACCATAGTAAGCGGTGCGACGCTGAGGAGTTCTTGCACGCTTAGCCCGTGTACGTAATACCGTAAGCAACCCGTAACATGTAGTTATATGAGCTCGTACATCACAATACACTGGCTTATGGGCAGAGCGCGTTCCACTAGAATAGTTCGATGGTTAGATTTTCCTCATCTTCCATCCCACACTTCTGTGTTCAAATCCATCGCTGCCAATTCCTAAAAACGGCAAGCGATCGTAAAACCACAGGTACATTGTGATTTCCGAACCTTACATTTCGATCTCCGATCGAAACTAAATCAACGTCCCATCACGAAGTACACACAAAAAAAGTAGAAGAAAAAACCTCTTCCAACGCAAAACCACTACTCTCGTTGCAGAATCCACCTGCACCACAAGATCCATAAGAAAGCTTCGCTTTGAGGAAACAGGTTTTGAGAAGAGAAAAAAAAGCAGTGGCCCCCGGGTCCGCACGTGCGGTTCACCAACGACTGCTGCCCTCCAACCAGGCGCACAGGATTACAAATGGAGAAGCTGCGGTAATCTCACCATGGAAAGGTTTGAATTTCGATTATTATTTGTGAAGAAAACAGTTATATCCCACTTAAGTGAATAAAGCTATCTAATGTAAGCACACACTCATGATACTCCCAAAATAAGGAGAACAAGCTACTCAGTTTACAACATACTCCGATTACAAAATATTTTTTCCAATCTTATAATTAGAATTTCACAATTAAGTGCGATCCTATTTTCACCAATTATTCCCTTCATGTGGAAATTCTAAAAATAAAAGTAATATTTCGGTAAAAACGTTCTTATACTCAAATACTGATCCCTCGAAAAGCTCGTGACAAAGTTGTTACATTTCTTTAACTTTCTAACACTTTCCAGAGAGTTCTACGGCCTTCCATTTCCGGGGCTAAAAGGAAAATGTCTCGAAGAAATTGACTACTTCCGGAAAACAGTTGAAAGGTGTCGAAAAGTTAAAAAGTCGGATACCGACATTCTTGCGAATAGTCGAAGCATTGCAAGGAGTGACTGACCACAGTGGCTGAGTGGTAAGTACCTTGCTTTAGAGGAGGAAAGATAAAGGCGGTTGATTTCACAATAGCATCATTTTTTCTTTGACCAACAGTTTTTGGCGTTTCTAAGGTAACACTTTGGTTAAGTGACTGGAAAACAAAAGTTTCAGGACTATTCGCCCTGTTTCTCCCTTTCATGAGAGGCATATATGTGACATGTTTGCGGTATCTATACTTGGGCGAGGCCAATAAAAGTCAGTTAAAATTAATAATTGAACATTAGAAGGGAAACCATATTCTTTCGTGTCGTATCAGTCGCCCAACTAGGTATACGCATGCTTCCGTGACCCTTGGAAAACACGTCCCTCACAGAAGCCTGTCACTCATCCGCGTATCCGGTAGAAATCTAGGCGCACGCGGATACATGCTTTTCTCTTCCGTCGCCGGCTTCCCGTGCGCACCCGCACGCGAGCTCTGTTCTCTGGGCCGATATGAGACGCTTATAGGCATAGAACGATGACAGCTCATAATTTAACAGCATTTTTCGCTCTTCACAGCGTTCGAGGGTTTTGAAGTTAGCTAATGCATAACACAAATAGTGTTTTCATTCGTCACACAATTCGTACGTAATAAATCTCGAGGGTTTTTAAATCAATTATTTAGTATCTGACTTAGGGAGAGGTTTAGACCACGAAACCTACTCTCTGACCTGACAATCGTGGTTTAAGAAGTTGGGAAGAAGAAATTTTGTGTTGCTGGGAAACGTGGTGCCGAAACAACATTGGTCTGGAATTAAATCATTCCCGTATTCGACGAAATTAAAATGAAATAAGCGGGGACATGACAACTCATCAACAGAACCATTATTAATCTTCAATTCTTGAGAAAATAAATAAGTTCCATTACATATGAGCATGGACATGGAATGTATCCTCCTAATGGAAGTAGTCCCTGTAAGTCTCGTGACGTCACACACACAGAGGAAGAGACTCCGAAAACAGTTTGTTTAAATACTGCGTTGATAGAAGAGAGCCAAGCCATGCCTTAATCCAGGCAACGTCACAAGTATACCCGTCCCGGGAACAGAGAACACCAGCGAACATTTGCCACGCGTCATCCAAGTGAACATTTTGCAATTACGTTGCGTCTAGATTGTATGAGAAGTTCTTCGCTTCGGGCTGACCCATATAAAGACTCTTGCAAGCAACTTCAGTGATAACACGGTTTGTATAGGAATGTTGTAACTAATGACCCAACCACGTAAAATACATAATATGTTTCCCGTCATAAATAGTACGAAAACGTATCAAGACAATGATGGTATGTAACATGATCCTTCGTAATTTAAGCATTCTGAATAACACATGTACGATCTAATACACATAATTTACAATATTTGAATAAAATAAAAACAACTTTGGAACAATGTTTTTCTTTGTACTGTGTTATTTTAATAGTTTGCAATTCACAATTTGGATGTGCAATAAGAGGCGGTATAGGTAGCAGTTGAACGTGGTACTGGATGTGTAGCAGATAAGACATTGTTCAGTTGTATTTATTTAAGGAAGCACGGGGCAGCTGTTTCGAGATCACGGTCTAACGCAGTGTTTCACATTCTATCGAGTACACAGGAAGATTTTATGTGACGCACCTGAGTATAAACAAAGCTTAATCGCTGGTAATCTCATTTCTGCCTCCTGTGTAATGTTCCCAATTCCTTAAACCATAGCTGATTACCGAGATACAAAGGACGAAAATGATCAGTCCTAGGCATAGTTTGTCAATGAATTTGAAAATATGAGAAGACATTTCACTTTCATTCACATTTCATTTCAAAGATGTCACAGATTGACCGTATTCGACATTTCAATATTTTTTGAAGAATAATTATCTATATATAATACTATATTCGAAATTACTACGAGAGAAACAAGAAATAATCGTATACGGAAAGGACTTTTTAGAAATTTGAGGGTAGATATCATGAAACAAATGGTGCTATGGGAAAGTATCAAATAACAGAAAGAGACGGGAAATTAAATATTCTACAGAAGTGTAAGTTACCTAGGTAATACAACACAATGTGCAAAAAGCACGATAGACTGAGAGCAAAAGAAGACGAACATACAGAGATCGTGTACGAATTAACTGGTAATTTACTCGACAGGGCCCGTCTCGCGTTTCTGGGAAGCTACACGGGGAAAAACTGGCTGCGTAATAAACGAAATTATACGTTTAATTGAAGCAAATTGGAGACGAAACTGCTACAGTGGGACGCAGCTCTGTCTCGTACAATTTTATTTCTACACAGGCAGCAATGTGTTCGCATGACTGAGTACGAAGTCCCTCACAGACACATCTCTTCCACCAACACACACGGTGCAAGCGACAGCAACCT
This sequence comes from Laupala kohalensis, assembly GCA_002313205.1. NCBI lineage: Eukaryota > Metazoa > Arthropoda > Insecta > Orthoptera > Trigonidiidae > Laupala > Laupala kohalensis. The sequence continues at coordinate 27,875 of NNCF01126451.1, forward strand.
CTTCTTCGCATTCTCCGGTTGAAACTAGTTTGCGTTATGTACAAGTCGTCGATAATCCTACGAGTTTGGTACAAAAGGTGAGTCACGAAGTTCTTTGAAAGATGTGTTAAAAATATTCAATAAATTAAAACGATTTTTTCGTTTTCAACGATTAAACGATTTTTTCTTCGAAGTTCGTGATATACTTTGTACAATATTTGTCTGTATCCAATTCTTATTATATAATAAATCAAGCGTGTTTGAATGTGTACTACATTTAAAGAAAATTACTTCAAATTATATAAGATAAGAAAATTAAACAGTTAATTAATATTTCTTTTACGAATAATAATTTATCTTCCAGTCTTTCATTAGGATTTAGTTTCAGTAATGAGGGAAGATCGGCAAACAAAACGCCCAAACAAGTAATACAGTTTACACGGATACAATCGCTAAAACAGACCGAGGACGTCTCAACAAGACAGTAGTTAAAAATTCGTGTAATTAATTTATACGAGAGATTTTATTCAGACACGAAAGATTGAATAATTAACACATCAAACAATATTTTCGAAGAGAAAGGAAAAATTTCACAGAATAACGTCGGGTGAGAGTGATTTAAATTGAGCAATGTGGCATCCCATGATAATGTGCAAACCTCAAGTGAGAAAAGGAAGATAAAGCGTTATGAGAAAACCTATTTTAAAAATCTTAGCACAAAACTAGTAAATCGAAAAAGAAAACATTGGTTGAATGTTTCCTCGGGAAGTTTATTCTATGAATGTTTCCTCGGGAAGTCTACAACTAATGAACCGGCAGCCCCCAAGCACCGCGGAAAAGTCAAATCGTTCGACGAAGGCACTCTCTGCAAAGAATATTGGCGGAGGCGTTTTTTATTAGCCCTGATTCCCTTTCCCCCTCGTCCCCCATCCTGAGCGCACGTAGCTCCCATCAATCACAGACTGAGGAGAGCGTGGGAGTCTCGCAACAGAGCTCCAAATTATGATTGATTCAGCGCCTGCAGCATCTTCCACTGGGTCACTACTCGACGCTGCAGAAGCACCAACTCTTTTCGCTTAAAGCGGACATTCTCAAACAGAGCTCTTTCTCGCTCTCGCAGATTATGCAAGCAACTAGGGTTCGAAGGACGGTATCGATACCGAGTAAATATTGATAATTTGGGCTTCGATACTCAGATTTGAAGTATCGAGTAGGTATCAATATATTTGTCTTTGATACTTAACCTCGATACTTTGCACCCACGTTACTTGTATGCAAAATGTTAAAATTTAAAAAAATCTGAGTCATAAAGAACTGTTCATAAATTACGTCACGTGATCTTTGAGGATCTTTTAACCCCGCGACCCCCCGTGTCTTGTTTCGTCACGTTATACCAAAACCCTCCATAACGTGTAGTCACAAAACGCTCCATAACGTTGGCCACGGAGGGGCATAACTTCCATGTGTCGCATGAGACTTGGTGGAGTGAACTCTGAGCCTAGTCTCCGGCAAGGAATTGCTCGAGCCTCCACAGAGAAGTCTCCTCCCCCTTCCCTGACCCCCTCCCCCCGCCAAAGCAATTATCCCCACTCCACAAGAGCGCAGCACGCGACATGATCGCGAGGAGATGCCTCAGCACGCGTACGTTCAGTCACGCTGCCCACAAGCGACCCCTGCAGCGAGCTCCACCAAGCTACTGGTTCGCTCATCAGAAATGGGGCAGAACTCCGATCATCACGAATCAGTACTTGCTCGTTTGTAATATTCAGCATAGGCGCTTATTTATCAATCCATTCAAACCATGATAAAATTCTTATTGGAAATTGTGCGCAGGGCACTCGCAATTTATAAGCCCCAGGATTTGAAATATTTCAATATCCAGTTTCTAGAAGTTCTTATGTATTCCGTCAACACACGTAGAAGAGACAGTCCCACTATTACAGGTCATATTTGCGCTAGCACGAACGTACTATGCTGCGGTGGTCTCATTCACCAGTCAATTATGATAGTTTACAATTTACACATCACATTTAAACTTCACTACATAGGTTACATTCACGAAATGAATGATTCTAATTAGTTTTTTTTTTCCTCCACGTGGTCATACGCAGTTTGTACTGTTTTTTGACAATAAATTTATTTAATCCGGTATATAACTATGCGAGATAAATATCGTCGCTCAACAAGTTATACATCGTACCTCAATTTAAGATACCCATGAAACAGCTGAAGAAAGGAGCCACTTTTTGACCGTGACACCTTGTCAGAAGAAAAATCGATGTTCTATTAAATTTCGAATTGTCGTTAACAGGTCAATTTTTCGTATTCGAGACAGGTTTTTCGACCTCTTTAACTCGACAGTTGGTTTTTTTAGAAACGAGGCATAACTCATTACTCGGCAATATATTTTACGTAAGTAATTTCGTTCCCAACAAATGTCATAAAGATCCATGTCATACGTATTTGAAAATTACCCTAGACCTCCAATCTCCACAAGAAAAAAAAATCTATGTACATAGGACCCTCGCCACGCCACCAAACGGAGGATGCCGTCGGCGGAATATGTAAACGCGCGCCGTCGCGACGCAAGTGCATTCCCGAGAGAAGAGGAACGCCATCAGTATAGAGATGCGCCATTTTCTCCAGTGTTTTGCATCGGAAACTTCGGCGAGTGATGAGTGCGCGCTAGGACACCGCTCCGGGATGGGTTCAGGCGACGATCTCGAGGAAACTTCGCGATTGGGAAGGGATAGCATGTGAGAACTCTGCGCGACAAAGACGAGAAAGTAAATACAGGAGAAGAAGATAAAACGGCAACTTTGGGAGAACGCCACTAAGAAAAACTTCACTCCACAATGGAGATAGTACGGAAATACAGTGCTGTATTCAAAACCATACGAAATATTGCGAGGGAGGTGGTTCATTTTAAGTGAGATAAATGTCTCGAAGTAGGATATTAAGAAAAGAAATACAAGAACTACATCGAATGATATAAATAAATAGAATATACCAAAACTTGTGGGGGAGAGAAGCTAAAATCTTTTCAACCCAAGCAGTAATTAACGATTCGAAAATGTGTGTTTATTTAAACCAAGACCGGGTGGCATGGCCAGTTTGTTGCTTCTACTCGCTCCTCTCCTGACCCCTTTCTCGAGGCGCAGGGACACGACAGGGCGTTGGGTATTTTGGGGACCGTAAATTTCAGAAAAAATCCTGGTCTCACGAAAGGGTACAAGCTATGCTCGAAGAAGTGTGGCACTGAGATAAAACACTAGGAATTCAGAAACGAGAGGGAAGGCGGAGCTACTAGTGATTCCATTTTAACAATTTGATGAGAAAAAAATATTCCTAGAGGACAAATCTGTCACGTGTTTGTGTGGAGATTAATTCTTGGGGATTAACAGGCTAAGATACAGATCGCCCATTGCAGATACACATATACCCAGATCAAATATTGAAGCTGGTCAAATGTATTCTGACAACCACGCCAACAACTTGTACAAGATTACAATCAATTAAAAGTAGTTGCATTAAAATATTAGTATATTATTTTAATATAACGAAACATACTATCGAGTAAATCATTTTCATTATGCGGATCATTGTGACGGATTAAAATAAGAAAATAGTCTCTAGTTTTGGGAAACACGAAATAATTAATTAATTGGACAATAGATGCAGACATTGCTGATGAGCAAACATACGCGGAGCGTGTATATACTGCGACATTCACAAATAAGATAATGAATAAGAAGTCACCAAAATGAAGAGGAAATTCGAGATGGGAAGGAGAACCAAGTCAATGCAGGACTACGAGAAAGAGAAGAAGAACAAAGCGAGGACGAAGCAAGAGGGCCGTGGGGAGGAAGCGGGAGGACTACTCCCCACGACCACCGGCCGACCAATGTCGTACGGGAGAAAACCAGTCCTCGAGCGACGCTATAAATATCGCAGGCGAGCTTGCAGCCTTTTTCCGACACACTCCTCTCCCTCCCCTCCCTTCCCTACATCGCAGTCCCCCACAGCGATCGCCTCGCTTTATCTACTCTCTACTTTTCTTCCTTTCTTGTATCTACACACACTTTCTCATTCCTAATGGCTTTATTCTATCTCTTTTGATGATGGCCTTGCGGTCTGTCAACCACCATATAAGAGTATAAGCGACCCATTCTTTGGTTCCTTCCAATATCTCCCCATTTCCCTGAAAATGCGATTAAGGCCAACATAGTGAGTTCATTATGACATAAATAACTACAATCATATTATTTAGAAACAAATAGGATGAAAGCGAACTTTCTGATATAAATGAGATCCTCGCATAGATGAAACAGTCCAATTCGACTGGTTCTATATGGAAAGAATTGAACAACGTGTATGCTACCCACACATAGACTCTCTCAACAGCGTGTCCACTTTGGTTTGTGGTTTTGACCATGAGTGTTAAGAAAGCCGTTATCGCAATGTGACTGGGATACAAGGACGCCACCAAAGGGTATTTGGTCCTTCTATATGCACGACGCCATAACTCCATTAGGACTTCACAATCTGTTCTTTAATAGCAAAGGGAATTAAACTGGCGTAAGTCAGTGAATTTTTAATTAAAAATTATTTTTAATACAGCGACTATAACCAATTATTGTAACTCTGAACTGCGGTTTAGTACTCCAAATATATTAGAGATCTGAAGAGATATGACACATCAAGGCCAGACGGTCCCAAGACCACGGTTTGAAAAAGACTGTCTCGCCTTGTAAAAGCGTGTACATTATCATGCTTAAAAAATAGGAAAGAATGTTATTTTCCCGCTAAGTTACGCATTGATCTCTTTCGTGTGAACACTGGAACCAGAATATGAAGCTTTTGAAACTAGAAAATACGACATTCTAGGCAACAAAAACACATCCATAATGTGTATCTAAAAATTCATTTAATACTTTGAAATGTGTAGTTTTCTTCTGGTCAGATAACTATGACATAGCGCACTGAAAATCTACAAAAAAAAAGAGCTGGTGTTTAAAAGGCGAAATAATATTGATACTAGAAGTTGCCAAGACCGATAACATACAGAAAGAAGGCAACACAGAATAGGAAACTGCTTTCTTCGAACCAATGAAAACGAATGTCAGCTGAGAGAGCTTTATCTCTTTTTACGAGGAAAAGAACCAGAGGCCATACATCATAAATATTACGAACTACAGCAACTGTGAGGAATATCATAGCTAACTAATCTGAGCTATCTCCTCCCAAGGCGGAAATAAAATATGAAATAAGTCGAATTCTCTAGGTCAGCTGATACGTAGTGAGACGAGTAACTTTAATCTATGTATGTCCATCTTCCTACGCTTTCTCATGCACACGGCAACGAAGGAGAGGCTGCAAGAAGAGTCATTGAGATGGAAATATTGACGCGAATTTCTCCATAGGATGCTGTTGCGCCACAGAACATGGGCGTCCCTCGTTTTGTTGTTACACGCTTCTCAAGAATACTACTCCACCTGCTTTGCAACCAACATTCTACACGATGTTACTACGATCCACTCAGGGACCTTGTCAGATCGACAGTTCCCCCTTTTCACTAGGGCGAATACTGGAACCTTCAAATTCGGGTACGGGAATCGCATACCAGAGGTACTCCCATACCAGTGAATACTACGACCGGTTCCATCAATCCTACCCCCTTTTTCCCGTCCACTCGTTGCGATCCATCAAATAGGCAGCTCCAATCATTCTTATACCATTGGATATTTGCTATGCCTGCTCTCAGGGTTTAGTACGTAGGCATGTAATGAAATGGCTAACAGAGGTAAGAACCCCAATAGTAAGACTCTCTCACTTGATTACATACACGAGAATGACATCACTTCAAGCTACACAATATCGCGTCGGGATTACCTACAGCTAGTAATAATTCTGGGCGCACTAAAATGCGATAATTAATACCGACCAGATCAAGAGAAAGAAATTGCATTAAATAAATATTAACATTTTATCGTTAAAAAAGTATATACATGGAATTATAAAACCTATAAAATACAAGATCTAAAATAAGATTTGGGTGCAATAACCTAATATATTTATGACATTTTGAGACAAAATTTCGTCGACATTTATCTACAACAGGTCAGATACTTCGTAATTTTATTGTCTATCGTTATGTTAAAAAGTGAATAATAATAAGTTAAATAAACAATGTACCTTCGCTTATCGAAGAAATAAAACTAAATAATAGAGCTTTTTTGGGAGTTTTCATATAGACAGTTATATTTGCGCATGCATAATTTCTGGACAGATAGTTGTCTCATTAGTTTGACTTTCAGCAGCTGCACATGCGTCTTTTGTATCTTTTGCGCAATATAGTCTACAGTATGGTTCTCACAGGAAGAGATTCTCATACAAAGAGAGCGTAAGCCCGTGCCAAGAGAGTGGTTGGCCAATCACATCCCCACCACCAACACACCGGTGAAACACTTGACACGAGTTTCGCGATGTCGCGTGAATGACGAAAAAACAACACAAGTATTCACTTTTATGAGATTGACTTTAAAGCTATGTCCATATGAACAAAGAAATATTTGTGCGAATAAGTCTTCGCGACACATTTACATCTTTTTTTTTTCACGTTGTACCTTGCAACACGAAAACAATACAAAGATTTTTCGTTCCTATCCATGTATCTTTACATATTTTTTTGAAACAGATAGGATGATTTGAAGTCTCTAGGTAATATGCGCATTAACAAAAACTGCTTGAATTAATTGTCATGAAAACCCAATTAAAAATCAGAAGAGCACTAGACGAGATATAAAAATGAACAAAACTGAAATATAAATAAATATGTCTATGTACATCCTATTTTTATATAAGGAATTCGACGTGATAACGTTTCATTCATCAATTACGTAATTTGACCATTGACGAAGCTACTAGTTCTAATATCTTAACAATTAAAAAAAGTTAAGACAATACTTTAATATTACTCATTTGTGCAATGTAACTTTTTTTACGTTATTTGATTACCATATACGTTACAAATCTTGAGAAAGCGACTAATTTAAAAGTCGTAAATGATGACCATTTCCAGAAAATAAAAGAGGAAACGCGCTTCATTCTCTCGTTCAACATTAGGCGGATAAGAAAAGTATTTATAGAAGACTAGAGAACATGTCCTGAATGGAGCGGAACCCTGTTATTCTGGTTGCGATTACGCAACGCGAGAAAATATGGATGAAAAGCGCATGGAGTTCTTCCGTATACGGAGGGAGGTTCACGATCTCGTCTGGTCCACGACGTTTATTCTCGAACCGAATACCAGTCTGACCTGCTTCTAGCTTCTTCGTTAACGCAGAATAGTCGTAAAATGATTTCGTAGCAGGTCACTGAAATGTATATTCTGTGCCAGAAGAAATACAATGATTTCGGATAACATGCTTAATTGGAACTAACGTGACGAAAGAGATCAAACTGTTATAGGCCAACATTGATAAACACGGAAAAAGAAGCCCATGTAGGTAACACGACAGCTGAATATATTTAAAGAAAAGGAATTTATAAGAAAAGAAATAAAATCAAGTCAAATTAGTTTTTTTAAAGTGTAACGTACGTTACCAACGCTGTGACACTCATGGCAACACCATAACAATTCATTCCTTACCTGTAAAGAAAAAATAAAACTATAAGTTAAACTTTAATTACCACCACTCAAGAAAAGAAAGTTTCTAAATGAAAAAAGTTTTTTTTCATGACATATTGAGAGCGTAAAATACAATGTGCATTAAAAGAATGGAGCGATCCATAAATGGGCGTTGACCCTACCAAGAAGTAAAAGTATATTCTGTAGAAAACTCAAATCTCCCTTTTCTTTTACACGTCTGCCCCTTCATAAAGGAGAAGCGAAATGGATTTCCTTCCTTTAAAAGCAATAGAACGTTATCTCTAATGACCCGAAAGACCGTCACCCCGAAGTTTGATGGAACTGACGATATCATCACTTCACATCGTTTTCCCACCATTTCGGGGCGTTCACGACTAACATCAGTTTGAGGAAAAGGAAACACGTATAAGGTATTCAAAGAAATCTACGGAAAATTTCAGTTCGTACTTTCTTTCAGTATGAATAAAAATTGAGGAATATCAGCAAAATTTACAGTACATTTCAGTCTGCATATTTTCGGTTATGAATTGTTAATGCATTTTTAATGCATTACTATCTTTAGAAAAGAATTAACAACGTATTTTTGACATTAAAATTTCATTATACAAAAATTACACCTGTCAGTGAAGCTAAGATTAAAACCTAATACATTGGACATTACAAATAATTAGAAAAATCTATACGAGCAAAGTATAGCAATAACTAGAGAAACAACTATTTCTGTGGTCATTGTACAAAGGAAAACGAGGTATCTCGAACGATAAAGAACTCGAAGGGAAAATAAAACTTCAAAAAATGGAGGGAAGCAACGCTACGAAAAAAATGGCGAGACGAGATAGTGAGCCATGAAGGAGGATAACGTTGAGGCAATATCCTCTCCCAGGTACTAAGCGAAGACTCTTTCGTCTTAGGAAGCAGAAAGATAGGAAACACCCCATATACCTAAGTGGCGATAAGTATAACGGAGGAGAAAGCTTCGGCCTTCGATTACGAGAAAAACTGCGCGGAGAGACTCCGCACTAGGGTTCAGAAAACCGAAGATGTCTATAAGTCTTACGATGCATAAAAGGCAATATCATTTCCTTTCTTCCTTTCATGAATTATTTTACAATATTCCAAATAAAATTTAAATTAAAGAATCTTAAAAACATGCACTAATTAGCTACGTTCATAAATGATTTTTCATGAAAACTGGGATTCGACGACGTTATTTCAAGCATACGTCATAAATACCACAAACTTGGTATAAAAAAGCAGTTGCAAACTGCATACGACCACGTGGGGGATAATGAACTAAGTTACTCTCCGGAAACAAGCAAGGTTCCATCCCATTATCTGCATACGACCCGGTCAAGAGCCTAAGGTCAGTCGTGGATTCAATATTTATAAAAGAAATAATTTAATAAATACGCATTATTAACAATTTATTGTTCCAAAATTAATTATTTTTAGATACGTGCAGTAGAAATTCGAGATAAATAATAACAAAAGTATTAATGATATTCCCATCGATGAAAAATCTGCCACTACACGGACGAAAACCGGAGAAAAACCCGGGACAGGATGGGATCAATAAAATTTAGACTAAATTTCAATTGTTTCGAAAATAAAATAAAATTAAAATGGGACTTATCAATTTGTTAATAACTATTGCGAGCTCAAGATCCACTCGTGTGTAGAAAATAGTACATATCAATGGGAAAAGAGAGAAACCCGTGGCACCTACATTGTTCCCAAGTTCATTCGCGAGCGATCAGCATTCTATTGGCACTAGCGAACTCAAGGCGAGTGAAGAGAAGCTTTTTACAAGGAGAACAAGTTCTCTACAATGGGAGACACAAAGGAACAGGAGCAATTCGTCAAGAAGTATACGCAAGCTAGCAGGCTCATTGGAAAAAAGAGATTTGAATAGACCGACAGGTTACGCAACGGAGTAACTGCATATCCACAGACATTGGAAGAATGTATAATCACTTAATTAACTCACTAAATCTGTCGACTGTCATTTGGCAAAGAGCCAGATGTAGCTCTTCATTTATTCATGTAGGTGGGAGTTCTATTCATAGGAGCAATACGTTCCAATGCAGATTATGGAAGCATCACAACTCCATTCGAATGTGGGTCATTACGATATCATTAGTACGAACAAAAACCTCATTTCACAACGGAGAACATTTTGAACACGAGCAAGCTACAACGATACGAAATGACATTTTATTTTAAAACCCATTATATTTTTTGGCCTAAAACTTTAAAATATATTATGTTAGTAGATGTGTAAGATCTGGTTAGGTGTAACCTAGTTAAAGCTACGTGTAATTTTAACAAGTTCTTGGTAAAATCCTGGTTGACACAGTGAAAAGATGCTCAAATCATGACTGACCAAAACGGAGTCTACAAGAACCATATCCGGAGCATATGTTGCGTCCTCAAAATACCTTGAAACGAACCGATTCACGGAGGAAGTTAATGCAATATTAAAGGGTCATGGGGAAAAGATTTACCAATAGCGGTCTTCAATGACCTCGATTGTCTGAAAAAACATTTAACCTCAGAAGATTTTTAATTTTTTCCCATTTTTATAACACGGGTGATTTGACAAAACATAAAATTTATGAAGGTAATCTATATATATTCTGTATCTCTTATTACTGTATGTACAATATCAGATATGAATAAGTTACCAAAATTTTGTATTATATTATATTAACATATTATATTATATTATATTATATTAACATACAGAATATATATATATATATATAGATTACCTTCATAAATTTTATGTTTTGTCAAATCACCCGTGTTATAAAAATGGGAAAAAATTAAAAATCTTCTGAGGTTAAATGTACTAGTAAGAAAAAAAATCAGAAGTATCTCACACGTCCCCAAACGAGTAAACCCCGAATAAATTTTAACGCATACAATTATTTTGTAACTCGAAGCTCATTGTGGAGAGTTTAATGACGACACACGCAGTCAATGAATTCGTCGCGTGTCAGAGTCCATTTTGAAGTGGAACTATTGTCTCCAAGAGAGTGAGGCAGCCGGGATATTGCAGAGCTCTTGAGGTGGTTGAACCGCTGTACCCGAGTGGCCCCATTCCCTTACTCAGAGTACTAACTGCTTGTTTCTGTACAACGACCTCTTGCTACATCCACTCAAGTTTTCCAGAAGAACCAGTGACACCATAAATACGAAACTTTTCATTTCATTTATGATCTAAAGAGTTATTTAATTTCCAAAGCATATGAGAAATACATCCACAGTTTCATTTACCAAGCCATATTAACGAGAATTCTAGAAAATGTTTCAATTTCGAATGACATTTGCAAATGTGTTTACGACATTCTCTTAAGAAACAAACGCAAGGTATGCATATATTCATATATTTTTGGACTAGGAAACAACTCGAAATATAACGCAAAAGGGGATTTTGCCTTTAATGGAGCACGGGGTAGAGACCGAGCCGAAAGAGAAAAGATAATATTTCAACAGGTACAAACAGTCAATGAAAGAGTAATGTGGTACGATATGAAATCGAGAATCCAGAATGAGGAAAAAAGAAAGAGGAACAAAAAAAGCCTCAATTACCGGACGTAGAGAACATAAATCCTGAGAAGCAACGTTATCCAATAGGCGCTCCTCAAACTTAGTTTCAAACAGAGTCAATATGAATCATCTCAAACTCACTGTATGTGGAGATCGCATTAGTTTCTAATGAGTTCTGAACGAATGGTTTTACTTTTAAGGGTTACAACCAGATTCTAACTACTCAACAGTTACTCCAATTTATTACAAGGAACCCAATTTATTCTTATTTGCTTTCAACTCAACTGTGATGACTCCAAAGCTCACACGCGTAGCGTACATTAGGCCAATTAAATTTCTGAACAGGAACCACAAGTAGTGCTAATTCAGGATAGCAGCACATTTTTTTGTGCACATGGGATAGAGCGATGATATTGGCGCGTTTCGGGTGTGTTTTTGACGGGTAACAAACAATAAGCTGAGCTTATCTTCCTTTTTGACATACCTACCTGGTTGATGGTCAGGTCGCCTGTCTCTTCTGCAATCTACTAAGTTCGATTCTGAATTATGTTATTAATGTTTGACATTAAAAATTCAGTGTACATTTCTGAAACCGAATTGGAAATATAAAATGAAAACAATGTATCACATAACGTATCTGAAGGTGCCTGTCGACTTCTCGCAATTCCGGTAGATGCGTTTGCTCTCACTCCCATCGTATTCCCTCCACCAGAAGCGCACCAACGAGAGGAAGTTGCTCGGCGAAAATGTTTGTTTTTATCCTCCTCCGGGGTCTAATTCAAATGAGTCTCACAAAGCAGAGCTGCCTTCATTAGTCGCACTCGTGCAGACAGCGGTCGGTTAGATTCCACTGGAGCAGCTAGGTGGACGTGAAAATGGAGAAATACAAGTCATGTGACTTTTCAGACACGTTCATCTATTTAGCTTCAACTGATTATTTCCAATATTTGCATGCTGCAGATACAGAGCGAACCGAATTGAAACAAAGTATTCCAAGTGTTCCGTGAAAAATGATTTTGGTAGTTCCACGAACGAAAATTAAATACCGTTGAAGTTTCGTAGCCTCGTAAAATTGGGATTAACTCTCGATACACACTAGAAAAGATAACATTCTCAAGTCACAATATTGAACGATTCATGAGATAAATCAGTAATCAAGCTACTGTTCACATTACCACTACGATATATAAAAAATACTTCATTTATAACATACCCTGCTTAACATACCATAACCTACATAGCTTATATCATGAGAATGCAATCCAACAAAATGTATATGAAAGGTAAAACGGGATGATCAAAGGCTAAGAAATATGATAGAGGCACGGGAAAACATCAAAGAAGAAAGATAACTCTAAAATACTAAGATACGGGAAATGAAGAAAAAACATAGCCCTTCCCGCTTTCTTCGAGATGAGGGAAAGAATGGATAGTTGAAACGCGAGAACAAAAATACACTAAACACAAAAGAATAGGAATAAAACACTCAAGTATGGCTTGGTAAAGTAATACCAAGCTATTTCTCAACATTAGAACCAGAGTACATAAACGATCCAACTAACCTGCCGAACTCCCATCCGAAATAGGAAACACGCACGCGGAATTCCAATACCAGCCAGAAATGATCTAGTCGAAACGCACCGAAATATTCAAATTTGAGCAAAGTGACTGAAGATATGCCGCCGAAGACAACCCCGAAGGGACATTCCGCATTCCGCACACGTCGGGACGTAACGACAGTCTCCGAAGCCCGCGGAGAGGATTCCGAAGGGCAAACTCTGCGCCGGACGTCATGAAAAGGATTGGACCTGCAGCAGAGGGAGAGAGAGAGGCCCACGCTGTCGCATCGGGCGACAGTGGCGGCGTCGCCAAGTGAGTGGCGTGGAAACGTAAAGAGAGTCGGAAGAAATCAGTACGAGACTCCGGAGGAGAATGAGATATCTGAAGGCAGAACGTGATGGGAGTCGCTAACAACCGCCACTACCTATATTACAAAACTGTCCGCACATGCGAGAGAATATTGGAGGAGGATAACCATCTACGCCTTTTCTCTCTCTCACACACTTCAGGGTTTTTACTCCTTCAGGCGAGTGGAGTGTTGCTATTACGGGAACAGTGATATCACCCTCTCAGATCAGCGTTTTCGCGAAAGTTTTGGGACAATGGGGAGAAGGGAGAGAGTCTATAACTGAAAATGAACAAAAGAGAGGACACTTTTCGTCGCTTAATTGTGTCAAATCACGCAACAGAGAAAAAATCTCGTATCTGTAAACTTATTTGTGGTTAGGTTTTGTACAAAACTGAAATATCGTATCAATTAACTTCCAATTAATGTATTAAATTATGCTATATCGAGGTGATTAAAAGGAGAAACACCATAAGACTTAGTTGTCAGATTCCCATAATTCATAAATTTGTTAGACCATAACGAAAGTGAAGGGATATGAGTAATTTCGCGGCATGTTTCTAGACAATTTAATCATTCTACTTGAACAATCGATTGTGAATAAAGAAATAAATTTTTTGTCTACTCACACTATTATTTTTAACCCACATAAAACATGCTCTCATTTCAATAGTTACAATAACGATACAATATCAACAAGATTTATTATTAATCATATTGAATCTGGCTTAAAACATTTTAATTTAAAAAACTAAAATAAGAATAAAAAATGTTTGAAGTTCCGAGAAAAAGGAGTTTTAATCGCCTGTATTGGCCCGGATCGCAATTACTGACACCAATATGACAAAAAATCAGTGTATCTGAGGGGAACATTCCTATTATCACTCAAGACACGGGAGTTTCGTAGCCGTGGAAGGAAGGAAGGTCTCTATCAAGCCGAGACCGCGAGAGGATGGGATATCGAGATGCAAAGACGTTGGAACTGGAGAGGGCAGGCTGAAGGCGAGAAAAGGAAAGGCAGAAAAGGAAGGGCAAGCAAGAGTCCAGAGGTACGAAGTTTGCCAATATCGCAACTTCACCAAGAGTCACCGATGCAGCAACAGCAGCAGACCAACTCAGTTGCGGTTGCTTTCCTCGAAGAACGACTGCGAACCGAGAGAAGCATCCGCCCTCAACACGGGACGGATCGCCGAAGTTCGGGAAGTTCTGTACTAGCGGAGGTACCAGCGGCACTGATGGTATATTCGGAGGAAAATTCCAAGACTTTGACGTTACATTAATCATGCGTTCGTAATCTGACATGATGCTGATGTTAAAGAGGGAGATAAATGGAAGAATTCATTCACTAAATCGTCCACAATTATTCAGGGCTGGATTCCATTATGCACTCTTTATCCACTTCTCTTGACCAAATTTAGCAGAGATCACTGACGAACTAAAGGAACCTTCGTGTTAACCTGCTGTAATAATTTTATTTGATCAAAGATTTGACACGTATTGTCCGAATAAATTTTATAGCACGCATCAATTAAACAGTACCTTTGATTATTCTTGTAGTGACGACAGTTTTTTTTTACATCTATTCACTGATATGACGAACATTCCAACGACAAAATAACTGAACGAAATAAAAGATTTTATTCGGTAATATTCTCAAGTATGAAAACCATCAACATTATAAAAGTTACCTTGAATTATTTGGTCAACTGAAGCTCAAAATTCAAAACAATCTAGGCTTTCAAAAGATGTAATTTCGGTACCGTATTCAATCCACATTCCATGGTAACTTATTAGTCTCAGTAACAAGTTAAACGCAAATCATAAAAAAATTCCTCCAAAACCTGATCACTTTCTAACACAGATTGCTTCCCCAACCAAAAGCTCACCCCGTAGCTTGAGCAAGCGTTTGTCAGCGGCTCTGTGCGAACCACACGGCAAATGCCCGAGGAGAGCAGGTGTATCCCCTGATTCCTCCATTAGGAGAAGGGCAGCTGCGAAAGCGAGGGGATGAATGGGGGGTTTCCACCCCCAAGGAAATGCACCTGAGCCGCAGACGGATGTGGCAGACTCCCACGGGAGACCATGACTACGGACCGACATTAAATAATTGCTTCGGACAACAGTTCCTCTTTTCAATATTAGTGTACTTTCGTCTTAGTTTTTGTCCTGGAAGATTCGAGAATTTGTTTACACCCCGTTTTTAATTACCCCTGATATGTTCTGAGACGACGGATTATTGTTTTTTGTACGGAAGAAAAATATTGAAAATTTAAACAAACCAAATACTCTTTGAAAATTATCCCCATATTTCTCGAAGAATCGAATTTCACATCACCTTGACAGCAAAGAATTGAAAATATAATCCCCACCATTTGGCACTACTCAGAACAACTAAAAGGGTTTACTCCATTTTGTTCCTTTAAAGCAACTACGACTTTCTATTCATTCGCAAATCACAAGTCTCTTTATTTCATTCGAGCAGAAACTACTACATTTATTAAGATATTACTCCCACATAAGAGATACAATTTTATCAATGACTCTTGGTACATCAAACACTGATTTTGTACTTCATACAAACGTAAAACAAATGAAAAATATTTATAAAACATATATTCTATAATAGCAATATATTTAGGCTATTTATTTAATCCGCCATTTCCTTCTGTTAAAAAAGCGACAAAACAGTTTTGACTTATCGAATACACAATGGCTTGTCCCGCGAGTTCACTATCATCATCGTTCAAAAGATAGTGACATACATCGTGAAAATGCTGCTTCTGGCTTTCTATCGTCCTGGGTTCACAATCCGTCCGCCCCTCTCCAATGACATCAAAGCTAATCCCCAGGTCGACCTCATCTCCGATTTCTCCGAGGAAATTGCCTACAGCTCAGATCACGGTGCAAAGAGAGGGAGTTCCGGAGAGAAAGACGGGAGGAGGACGACGAAAGAACAATTAGAGAGCGAGGAGGTCAGAGTGTAAGTATTTTAAAGAATGCAAAAACACGTAGCATTCATAGAAATATAGTGATTATTTCGAAGGAGAGATTTCTAAGTGAACGAGTATGATCTAACCTACATACATGAAAATTTGAGCAAAATTCTTCAGGAATACAAATCTTTTATGTTGGCAGATATCACTTCGCTGAAAGATTTCTTTACTTCTAAGAGTTATTTTGATTAATTTTAGTCACATTTTAATACATATTCATAAGAAGACGTATAAGTATAATTATCGTTATCATGGAAATACGAAAAATCTAGTTTCATACTACATCAAACAAGTTCAAATATTTTATTAAGTGTGGGATGACTAGGGGAGGTCTATTACATTCCTTAACCGTGTATAACTATAACATAATGGCACCATACCACTCCTCCAGTTCGGTACCTCACATTCCCCCTTTCCAACATCTCTCCTTCCCAATTTCTAAACCCAAATGTGACCGGGTGGAGGAGCTGATATCACCTCACCGTACAAAGAAGTCATGAAATTAAGTGCAAAAACACATTGTTCTCTGTCCGGTGTGCAAAATCTACTAAATGTAGCGGAAAGCAACCCGCAAATGTGGCAACACCGATGTCTCAGCGCTATCGCCACCAACCACCACCGTCGTCGTCGTCGCCGCCACCGCCACCGCAACCACTGCGCGCTCGAGACCGTTAGGCAGCAGCTCATTCGAGGTGGTGACGTCACCTCCACGGCAAAGAAGAGCTCCGAATAAGAAAGACAGAAAAGTAGCCCAGGGCAGAAAGGCAAGCAGACGGACGAGCGAGTGGCTAAGTGACAACCAGATCCATGTTCACATGACAACGTACAAATTCAGAACATCAACGCAATCGCAGCACAAACAGTGAATTGACTCGTCTTCGGAATACATAAAATCCACAAATTATACTATTCTTCTTCACAAATTATTTTCTTATGCTCACTCTTTTCCGTCATAATAGGTCGGATTCCTTTTTGAGGTTAGGACCTACAACTAAAATTCAACATATTTTACATTTTCAAAGTTTCGCCAAAATGCACTTACTTTGAACTCTGAAGCACAAAGTGCAAAGGAAGCAGAATAGATAAACGAAAGATGGAGGAAAATTGAGAAAGATGAAATCATAAAGAAGCCACAATTAATTTGCCGAAATATAAAACAAACTGAATTTTAGTTGAATAACCTAACCTCAAAAAACAATCTAACTGGTTTCAAATAATTTAACATTCATTTACTCTCAACTAGAACCGGTACCTACTCCATTAGTCATCATTTTCTATAAACATTGTCGATATTCTATTGCATTCCAATGCCTCGGATGTCACAAACAACTCAAGTGAACGTGCACTGACATATTTAGAGCTTTAGAAAGAAGCGGATAAGAGATAATCATTAGTGTACTGAAGTGAACTTCAAAAGGTCAATCTAATATTAGATTATATCTACTGAAGGTTATTTCAACAAAACGAATCAAATCTTACATGCTCTAAAATTCATTTCATATGGTCCAAAACAAAAGAGCTTGTTAAAATGTTTTCTTTGCTATAAAAAAAACTGGCACCGAATCCAATCATACAACAGCTTCAAATGTAATTTGTCAATTTCCCCATTGGACAGAAACACGACACAGGCACTCACTGGTCATGTTTTTTGATCAATCCCTGTTTTTACCGATTAACCCAAAAACTTCATACATACATTTTTGCATTTCCTATTTCCTTTGTTCCAATTTGAAGTCAAATTACTGCTATCAAAATTACATTTTAAAGTCAGTCCACGTAGAAATTTCGAGTCGTTACAACGTCGTCAAAGTCGTGGCGACGTCGAAAAACAACGTCGCGAAGACGTTGCCAACGCGTACGCATGTAACGTCGATTCAGCGTCGGAGTTTGGAGACATCACGACGTCGTAAAAACCGCTTATACGACGCCAAAACAACGTAGTCACACGACTTTTTTTAAAATGTTGAATTATCATTTTTATTACAACTTTTATGGATATTATCCATCGTCTTAGATTGTTCTATCATATTATATGACTTGACACACATATATACGAACGTTGTTTTACAATCCCCGTATTTCAAAGTCTGCGTGATTAGAACCAGGCGTGATTAGAACCAGGGTCCTTTACATTTCAAGGCGAGCTACAGAGTGATAACTGACTACATGGTGATAAAAGTTAATTTTTTTATCTTCTTGTATTGCTCCGTCTTACTGAATAGTATCATGAATAGCAAACAAGTAAAATAGTAATCTCCGTAGACTAGTAAAAGATAGGAATTAATTCTTGGCGAAAAATGCTGCCAAGTAGAGTTCCAACTTGCACTACCAGATGGCAGTGAAAGACGGAACGTCGAAATTGCGAATGTGGTTCCGACCATCCAAAGAGAAATGGGTCGCAATTAACGGGAACGGAGTATAATTATAATAATCATTATTAATTATAACTGACTCGTCTCAACGTCGTATAACGGAGACATCTTAACGTCGATCTTCCATTCGATCTCGACGTTGAAACAACGTAGTTAGGTATCGTCGTCTCGACGTCGCATAACGACGTTGTCTCTTCAAATTCCAAGAAGTACGACGTTGGGACGGCGTCGTTTATTCGACATCATCCTTCGACTCGATATCGACGTCGAAATACATCGAAAGTCGGCTCAACGTCGGTGATTTCTTCGTGAGAGCTTTTATTTTCTATAAAATACATGGTTGAATCGATAAGAAAATAGAACACTCTACAGATCAGTTCGCTGAAGTTGTCATTAATTACCAGTAACAATAAAATCGTTTTGAGACACTGAATTCATACAGATTTCCAATTATCATAATTCCAATAAGTTTTTCGGCTGGGAGTATTAAATATTAACTCCCGATTGAGAAGCGTTGCTGAAAATGGAGAATATCATTTTCCCCAAAGGGAATATGAAACCGGCACATTTCATGTTTCCGAAACCACCCTCTAACTGTTGTCACATGCAAATTACTGCAAATCGAATATCCATTTCCGAGATATGTGATTGGCCGAAACTCGCAATGTAAAGAATTATACCAGATAAACAAATAAATACTGTACTCATAAATTATTTAACATTTATCAAGCAATAAAATGTCACAGGTCTCAACCCAAAGGGTTAATCGCTAAGATATGGATAGAATTAGAAAAAATCTTCTCGTGTTTGGTCCATGACAAAATAATGATCACTTCTCATTTTATTACTTAAAAATTTAACTACGATGTATTGAGAGTCCTATCAAGTGGAAATTTGATTCCTTAATAAATAAATTTAAAAAAAAAAACAGAATAATTGTTAGGAATTTAAAGATGGAAGCATTAAGTAAATCCTAAATGAACTCCAGACGTCCGCAAGTCCTTCCGCACAATTATTTTCGGGAAGGAAGTTGGAATGTATTTTGAAAAAGAATTTGCACCGCTTACTCCAGGAGCAGGAGGAACTATGCAGACCGGTGGGAAGAGGAGTATCCTCGCTGGAGGTCGCTGCAATGATTTGGCGCCAGGTTTCAACACTTTTTTCTTTCTTCTTTGCATGGTTTCGCGCGTTCCGACCGAATGGCACGACTGGGCACTTCGCCCAAGGACTAGAGAAATTATTCAGGGGCTATTATTTAAAGGTGAGTTTGACAAAAAGGATAAAAAATAGAAAATAAAAGAAGATAATACGACATAATCATCATATACATTAATAAGCAAGTGTCCCACAAAAATTTAGTTCCTTTTCTGCTATTGTAAATCGTACTTTAGAGAATTAAAAAGACGTGTTGACGGTTTCCTATTATTCTTCACCTTCACTTTTCCAAGATAACCACATTTACAGATTCCATCAAGAAAAGAACTACTTGTCACACTTACTAGAAAAGGATGATACCTGACAAATTCAGATCTAACAAATGACACTACTTCTTCTAAACGATATTCGTAGAGAATTGTACGTGAGTTATGTGATGTTTCATTGTGCATTATCCCATACTGTTCACAACAAATGTCCTGTCTAAAATGTTAATGTTTAAGATGAAACAGAGTAAAACTTGTCTACAACTAGCCAATGGTTGAAAATAAGTATCTGCCATATTATTCAGGTCAATAAAATATCTTGCTAAATGAAAGTAAGCTTTCATATTAGCATACAGAATGTTAGTCACATTCAATTTTAAGTATTACAGTTTTGTTACTCTCCTGTCGCTCAACATTCAACAAAACCTGAAAAGGAATAATAATTGTATTCTTTCGACTTTCAATTTTATTACATTACATGAGTTACGAAAAACAGAGCAAAATAAATCTGCGTATGTCAACATACGTTTTCCTAACGTTTTCTTCCATTTAAAAACATATATTACATCCAACCAGAACTAATACAACCCATGCTGGAACAATTTTACGTCTGACTGGGTCAAAAGAAAAATAATACATATCCCTGAATAAGTCTTAACTTATCCGACACTTTAAACAAACCGAACAGATCGGGGTCATCCAAGAAAATACGATAAAGCTTCAACTAAAATAACGCAGCCGCCAACCTTTACTCCTCCTGGCAACGGCTCCGCCACAGCGAGCCTTCGCTATACTCTGATCCAATACTTAAGCATTGACTTCCGCACTCTGTATTTATCTGCTATTTTATAGTGTCCATAAACTCGGAAGGGGTTATCAGCTAAAACTTCTCCATTCAGTATAAGTAGTCTATCCCGAATCGGGGCGCGTGGTAATAAAGAAAACCTGCAGATCCCATTCGATGGCTGGCTTAATGCCGCCTTCCACTTCTTGCGTCCATAAAACCGTCGCCCTCTTTGGGACGAAATCTCCCAACACGTCCTTCGTCCTACAGCAGTCCAAGAATGGCGGGATACCCGACAGAGAGAAAAAGGTTTGTCAAATATCCACGGTTTCGTTACCCAGAAACCAGATTTAATGAATAATCGTACAGTAAATTTATCTACTTGCGAATGCTTGGCAGTTGTGGGATGTTGAGAATGATAAATTGTAAGGCGTTAATATATTGATCATTGTTTTATAATCGCTATAAAAAATTTTCGACTGCGTAAGCCGCTGTCAGTAGCATACATTGGAAAATATACATGAAAAGTAATACAAAAGTACGACAATAATTGAGATGCAAAAAGATGAGACAGTATTGAAAGAAACGTAAAAATTAATGAAATAAAATTATGAGCTATGCAGTGAAAAATCTTTACAGAGATAGTAAAACAATGAACAACAAATTAACGTCTTACAATTTATCATTAATTACTTGCGAATGACTAAACGTGGTCGCTCAAAGGAAAAACCAAAACACGAAAAAGCACTTAATATACATCCAAAAACGGAAATGGTAACTCAACACAAATCAGCGAGAATTACCATAAATATTATTTTCGATTTACTGGAAACTTTATGTCGCGATTCACATGACGTTGAAAATCGAGAGAGAGAGAGAGAGAGAGAGAAATCGCTTAAGACTATCCTCTCGACAAACCTACATTTTTCTCTTGTGATAAGTTATAACTTATTCATCGCAGTTACACGGGGAAAAATTCTTCATTAATTACAAACATTATAATAAAACGTATTTTTCATCTCAACAGATTTAAGTCACTTCCATTTTATATTAGAATACATTAAAAAGCACTACCAATTTCTGAGAATGCTATTTAGGGGGAAAGCCCGCAGATTCTGTACACCCTTCCTAAGAATAATTTTTCCAAACCCTGAGAAGGCTTCCTCTTGAACGCAGTAGGGCGCCTGCAACCCACAACCACTTTGGTAGGAGACTCTCATCCTTGCTGAAGAGAAGGTTCGATAATTGCAGAGATAACAAAAAAGCTCCGCTAATTCCATTTTGAATCTGGAAGATAAAAGTGGAGTTGAAAGCTTCTCGATATTATCCTTATTCATCCTACACAAGAATGTACAAAATTGAGTAAAAACATGCGTATTGTGCGACAAGGAGTGCAGTAGATTTTCAGAAAAAATGACTATACTGCATTCTTACTCAATATACTCTCAAAACGGTCCCGTTAAGATGATTAATAGGAAAATAATTTAAGAAAAAGAATCTCAATTATTTATTACTTCACAATCAGAAATTTTGGAAAGTTTGAATTTAAGCAATTTCGGTACTTTGAAAATAATCTCACCAGAATCCTGAATTACCTGATTGATAAGTTGAAATGCTGTATATCCTCCACTATATTTCATACTGTAATTAGTATACAATTATTCGGTAATAACATGCAAGAGCAGACCTCCCTTTATCAGTGTCTATGCTGTAACATGAACGACCGTTTATCAGACTAAAATGATGTAACTAACATACATTTTTAGCCTGAAAAAAAATAAATAAAAATGTATTTTAGTTATTATTAATGCTTAATGCTATCAATAAAGAAAATCTCATAAGAGAACGCGACAAAACACAACTGAGAAAAAAAAATCGACCGAGCATCCTATAGCTGCGGATAGCAACCGTTCCCATACCGATTTCCGCATCTTCGGCCCCAATACTCTATTCCCCCGATCGCCGGAAGCTCGCCTTCCGGTCTTCCGCTCGTCGCAGTCCCATCGCGGTCCCTACCATCCAGACCTCGAGCTCCGTCGCACTTCGCACAAACTTTGGGCAGATAATTGCTTCTTGGCTTCAATCAGTGCTTCCCAATAGGGGAGTCAAGACATCTTAATGTTTCTCCGCTCAGAATGCCCGTCGCCTACGGTATAGCTCAGATTCTAGGCGATATCCTCGAGGCAATTATTACGAAGATAGTGTGGTTACAAAAGTCAAAGAACAATAACGGAAGTAATTAAGTTAGCCATCCAGTGCAGCAATGAAGATTACGTCTAGACAGAACGTCAAAAACTACACATACGAGAGAAGAAGGATAAATTTATTTTCCAATGATTAATAAATATTCTATTTTTGGGAATCATTATATTATTTTTTATCCTACTTAAGGACGGTGATCACCAAGGAAAATTAGACAAAACTCCATCTGACAGCGTCTGAGCTTAAACAAAATTTTTAAATTGCATACCAATTTCAGCTATTAGGGAACTGCATAGCCAATATCGTTCACATCAGTCGCCAGAAATTTTCCTGTTTTCGAAGTTTCATCCACTTATCTCAATTCATTGAGGTTTCGGGAGGTCTTGATGGCAATGTAAACAATCAGAATCCATAAAAGCGACCCTATTCGGAATGAGATCATGTTAGATTGCTTTTTCATCCCATAATACTTATCTCCAACGATATTTATGAAATTCACAGAATTCGTTCTCGAGAAAAAAATCCAGATATATACAAATTACAAAGAAAATTATTGATCGCTTAATATAACATAATGATATTTGAGACCCAAATATGTGATCTTGACAGCGAAGCTCGAAATGTATTAACCGTAGCCAAGATGTTCGGTTACTACCCGTCACCCCACTCCTTGGAGGCGCGAGCATCGACGCAGAAACAACAGATGAGCGCGGCAGACACCACCGCCTTCCCGGTGAAAGCCGTTGCCACCTCCACACTCCTTATCACCATACAACCTGTGTGAATTTTTCCCGTCGCCGCAGAGCAGTTTCGTAAAAAACATGATCATAGCTTACTGCTGCGAAAGAAACAACGCTGCTTTCACGAATTATGCGTATTGTCTTTATTATGGCCGCAAACAGGCAATTTGTAGCTCATTGAATTTTTGAAAGTACGACTCGGACAAAGGGATTCTCATGTCTGACAAATAAGAGAAACGGGTAATAAATTTAATTCAATGTTTTGAAAGTCTCGAAATACAGCATTGCAGTAGCGGAGTAAAATTTACATTCAAATTAAGAAAAGGTAATGGAGAATTTTGGGCAAGGAGATAGACAGGACATACATGTACATACACTATGTTGCCAACATGTACGTACGGTTTGAACCTATACCCTAACACATTTTCCTATCTCCATGCTTTGAAAACGTAATGAATGGTTGCAAAAGTAATCATTGTCGTGCTTCAAGAGAACAAAATTATTTATTACCTTTTACGACATCCTCGGAATACACATTTGAATGAACAACTGAGTTACGTGCCCTAAAATTAGCTTAATCACGTCGTTTCAAATATAGTACCACCCATTCAAGTTCCGTAAGTGTAACGCTACGTTCACAGGGGCTCCAAGAACCGCTTTGTCCTGAGCTAGGAACCCTTCCCGAGGACTAAACGCATCAGAGAGGGGGCACGACAGCGAGCGGTCAGCTGTTGAAGGGTGGTCAGGGTCTGCTTAGGACGTCCCTCCAGGGACAAAGAAGGGCACGGAGGCGCGCTTCCGGAGCATGCCAGGACGTGAGAAGAATGCACCTGAGATAATATCAAGTCCTCTCAAGATCGCATGGAAGATTACACTATCTCGAGCTTCTTCTCTTGTATCTATTTACTATTTCAGTTCAAGAATATTTTTTTTTCATCAGAAATCTTATTTAGACAATATTGCGATGATGCTACCCTGTGCCTCTTTGCCACCTAGCCTCCTACAGTTCCCCGTATACACATACTTTTTTCCTAACCTTCCAACATTTTCTCCACTTTCAATCATTGTTAACCTCAATCATTAATAACACCCATAGTGTGCAATTTCTAATAGGGCGTGTGCTCATTATTTTCTGGTCACTAGCGACAACGCTTAAAATGTCAATACCTAGATTGTCCAACACATCCGCATCTATCAACTTTTTACGAAGTAAATTACATTGTTAAGAAATTTTAAAACAAACGAAACAAAGAAAGGAAGAGCTAAAATTTCCCAGCACTCGTACTTCTAAGCAGCACAAACGGAAACCTATTCAAAACAAACCTCTGTTTTTTTCTTTTATCTTCTGGCTCGGGGTTTAATAAATAGAACCAACGCAAACGCTGAACTTCTCAATGTTTAATAATTTTTGTTGCCTTAACAAAACTTGCCTTCCTGTACTCCATGGTAATTAAGTACAATACATGCGGTCTAGATACTACAGCGCAAACGCATACATCAGAAAAGCAAAACACAAAAAGCAAAAAATAAAATTAAAAAGAGGCTTCAAACAAAAGTCGAGAAGGAGCGCTTCTAGAGGAGGGCTGTTGCGTTTAATAACGCTCTTGAACATGTTACGACTTCTGAGATAATTAAACCTTGCTGGGGAGAAGAAAAAAAAACACGGTAGCGCGCCGTAACGGCCACATATGCCCCCGACTGCCCGCAGGCCTACATCACGAAACGCGAACGTCGGTGAAGCAGATAACGAAGGGGGTGCGGGACTGATAGCGTGAGTTCAGGCAGAGAAGGAAGACCTGCAGGCGAAAAAGCCAAGCAGCCACGTCAGGTGATAGTACGAGAGGTATACCACGATTGGATGTTTATTACACTTAAGTGATCCACTAATTTATTAATACATTTGTCAATACAAGGAAGCCTTCACTGTATTAACAAAACAAAACAACTTGTTAATTACATCCTCACCAGTTATTTTTGTTGAAGGAAACACTTTGTAAATTGATTGCACAAGTTAGACATTCAGGTGACTAGTTGGCTGAGGATGAGTTGGACTCTGGATTTAAAAATCTCTATTTGATTCATCAAATTATCAAACTATCATGATTTAGAAAAATCTTCATAACTGAGTATTACATATATTGTAAACAATTAAATTTCTTTCTTAAATTTAAAATGAAGAAACAAAACTATGAGAGAAGAAAAACCTCACACATGGCGATATTTACTGCACATTCGACGTCAAATTAACAATATCGTCGGTACCATGACATAATTATTTATTTCTCACTTATTTCGGGGAATGAATTGAACGACGAAGATCAGGTATTTAATGAGACACGTCGTGATATCTAATTGATCAAAAACGAAAGAAAAAAAAATTCTTCTATTTGAAGCATTTCGCTGATGCACGCTATACAGAAAAAACATTTCAAGAACAAATCGATTTTTCATTTTGGAATATAATACATTTCAATTGTTAACAAAATAAAGTGTTAGAAGAGGGATACAGAGGAACTCAGTAGAGCAGTTCTATAGTAACATACTTCTTCCAATATGTAATTTTCTCGAATCGTGAACATTCTCTACTCCGTCGTCAATGGCCAGGTGAAAATTGCAACGGACCGGGACTCGAACCCGGGACAACCTGTTCTGGTCGCAGGTGTGCTGCCCACTGCACCACCCGCCTCGACTCCCCAAGTCCGCACGCAACATCCATCTGCGAGTCGCAATTTACACCTGACCGTTGACAACGCAAACACTCCTCATCGAGTAGGTACTCCATTAATGTGAGATAAAATTCTCCACCCCTCCCCCTCAAAGTCAATATGAACATATTCTTCCCCTTCCCTCTCAAAAAATTGTTTTTCCACAGAAATACCGACTCTCGGCGTCCCGACAGCAGTCATGGAGGGGATAACAGTGCTTCTTCGAGCCACATGACGTGTCGACAGAAGAGCGAAAATGAGACGAGAAATCGAAACGCCACTCTTCCACAAACCAGGAAACTAACGCAAATTAGACACAAGGTTATATACGCAGCCCTCCGGCGACATTCGTCGGCCGACGCGTCGACAGGTCCCTAGGTGGAGAAGTGCTCCATGACATCGTGTGCTTTGCAGCACTCTCCTGGGAATGTGAGAGTGTGTGTTATAGACGGGGGTGAGGGTAAGGTCCGAGGCGGTGCAAACATGAACCATGTATCCCAGATATGGAGCGCTGGAGCTTATGACTTTCATGATACCAAGGGAAGAGTTCCGAGTTCATGAGTGTTCCTTGCGGATCATGCATTAGCAACCAGCAGACTTTCTCCCACGGGAAGTTGAAGCAAATATATAAAATTATGTTTGTTTCTTGAATATACAATTGGAAAAGTAAACACACAAGTATCTGCCATACCTGTTTTAGGAGACGGGGAATTTCTAACAAAATTCGTAGTAACATTTATTCAATAAAAAAGAAATTACAAAAATATTGAAGTTATTCCTAACATTCGATCTTCTATTTTTATTAACTGTAATTAAACGGTCCGAACAATTTATTTCATTCGGTGTTTTCCAGAAAATTTTCATCGTTAGAACATTCTAACTTCGAGAGAAATTCTAAATTCGAGAGAAATTTACTATCTCGAATTGAATTAAAATTACTTACTACAAAAAAACCCTATTCTAAACTTTTTTCATACAATACTTGCATTTTTAAGGATAAAAAGTTCCATTTTCAGCACGAAACATTTCCCTGGAGGCACAGTCGTAACTCACAAGAACCCAGAGAACAGACGTCCTGCATCATTTTGAGGAGGACGTGGAGCGCCTACGACTGTCGCAATGGCATATTATTACCTCATCCTTCGGCTCCACAAAATCTTAGTTATCAAAAATTACTCATCCCGTAAATAAAAAATTAAGTTCTTTGCGTTTCAGAGAAAGTCTCAAGCAAGTGCAAATATCAAAAGTTTCTGCCAAGAAAACGTTGACCAATATAAGACGTTGAAAAATCATAAAACACAACCAATAAGCAGTATAACTTCCATGATGCATTCCTTTCTTTATAAGTAATCAAATCGAAACGAGTGCTGACTGGAACATTACAATTTTACATTGCATATTGAATACGATTGCTGTCATAAACTTTGCGACTTTCAACCAGATACTTCAAGCAAGCATAAACATTATTGATGTACAATCATAAAACAAAAGACAATTGTTACATTTTGATAAACAGATAATAACAATACTGAAATACCCCGTCTTGACAAAAAATTTATTTATTTATTAAAAACTATCAATTATAAAATATAAGAAAAGAAAGATGGAAAGTCTTAACGGAAATTTTTACTGACAAATTAGGTGATCAATAAAATTATATCTCATGAAAGCAGCACAGAAGCAAAATGACACCTTAAACAAAATGAATTACAAGTGAAAATGAAATCATGTAAATTGAACAAAAGTAGAGGAAAAACACTAGTAGTTTCGAAAACGTTTCTACTATTTTAAGAAATTTGACGCTAAGTAAATTAAACTTCTAATGTCAGGGAAGAGACAAATGTTCTAGCCAGATCTTGCATGAAGTGTTTATGCTGGTATATTATATTGTTTGTATTATAATGTATAATTTTTATGTAAGTTCATTTGTTTCTGATAGTAATAGTTACCGGTTTATGTTATGAACCCTCAAGGTTTTAAATAAAGACCAAAAAGTTATTAAGGAGTTGCTTTTATTGACCAAGGCCTCACGATAATTATATGGAGTGGTCAAGATCCAGATCAAATGTACAACTTTTCTGATCATCGATAAACATACTACACAGCTTCAATAGCAGTCAATATGAATAGAAATACATGTATTTTACAGAGACTGGAATCAAATCACCACAGAAATGGATTACACATACCAGGGGAAATTTAATTTCGTAACCTAACTCGAGCAAACAATAAACTACGACTCAACCGCAGTCACACGGCAAGTTGCAAGCGCTATCGCTCCGCAGAGAACGTAAGGAGAAAACGAAGCTCTTAACTGGGAGCTTATCACCGAACGATTAAATTTACTGTCACACGAGAGCTCAATACGTTTGTCTTTGAGGTAGGTCAGGACGCTTCCCTAGTAGCGAAGTCCCTGCTCTATCTATGCGGAGAAAAGAAGACGGACAAAAACTGATAAAAAGGAAAAGTACTTCTCTTCCGAGCTAGGTCGTTCAAAAAACAATGAACAATGATAAGCATAAAAGCAGAGAAGGAAGTAAAAGAACTGGAACAAGGAAACACGTGCTTTTAAATAACTTTTGTCTTAGATATGAACATCAAAAATGGAAATCAATTAATACTAAAAATGAACAGTGTTCGATAATATCAATTCAGTGTACGATAATATCTTCCAGGAAAAAGAATTAGGACATACAAATTGACTACTTCAATCTAAATTTTCCAATAAGGATAGTTTCGAAATTAAACTAATCAGTAGAAGCTCTCGAACGTTCGGAGAAATACGACCAACGCTCAAGACGGTAATACGACGAAAAAATAATAGAAACCTAGAAATAGTACGAATAATAAACGAGACAAGAGAAATACATATGTAGAATAAAACAGATCCACGAAGTACGAGTACAACGATCTCGCAGCAAAAGGCGAATGAACTGCCGCCCCAGAGAATCATGATTTCCTCGACCGACCCGCGTTCAGGTCGAAGATCAACAATTTTCGATCGGGAGAAATTGCAGTAGATGAAAGAAATGACGGAGCTTGCGTGAGCAACACCACCTATCGAGGTAAGATGGAGGTAGTCGGATCGTGATGGCTGTGCGGGCGACACAAACAGTGATGGCCGGGGTGATGGAGGGGGGTGGGAGTAAGCGCGTTCCGCACGCAAATTTATATGGGTCTTTCTCACGCACTCCGACCCGTCGCCAACTTTGCGGAAATGAGTTTTATGGATTATGTAAGGCCATGCAACAGATATGAGCTGTAATGGGTTTCATTATTGCAATAAAACATCACCCACATTTTAACAGTAATTTCCCTGAGATAATGCCCTTCATATTGCATATCTGGAACAAAGTAAAAGGGAAATTTAAGATTTCTACCAATCGAAATCCATCATATCTTATTATTTATTTTTATTTATAATGATAAGTCTAATAATATTTGATTATATGCACACACTCCAGAAAAGTTACTTACGTGAGACAATTCATACAATAAGAAGTAACACTACCTGACCATGAAGCAACGTCATATTCAAATAACAGTACGTATATTCGGATCTAGCATATACAAAAAAAAATTATCTTCCGGTCGATCACTATGTTGCTTTTACGTCATAAAAAAACCTCGCGGATCGGTAAAACGTGCTAAAGGAATTATTTTTTTCCAGTTAACTTTAGATATCTCGTATGCTGGATAAAACATTTTTTTCAGTATTCAGAAATATATACAGCCTTTAAAACGATTTAAAATTGTCAGATCTATCCGCAATATCCTTTGAATGAGTAAAAAATAAAATTCGAAATTGCAATCGACGCAGTCCAGGTTTGTCTTTCGAATTTTATAATATCCTTCGCTATGCATAATTACCCATAAAAAAAACTCGAGATAAACGAATCTGATATCCAGCGAGCAAATAAGCAGAATCCTGCAATGGCGGTTCCCAGTTCTAGCGGCGCGCGTTAGTATACGTTCCTATCCCTAAATGCGTTGGTCTCCGTGTCGGCAATACATCCCTCAAGAAAGTAAAGTTCTTGGTGATCATTGGAACTTCATAGTCGAAGAAACGTTTAGTAATTAATAAAATGTTTTAATAATAATATTTACAACATTTTTCTTATAAAATTGCTCCAACTCGACGTAACATCACATACTCTGCGCCAAATACGTGGTATTTCATCAATTAAAACAGAAAATCTTTACTTTGACAAAGCACCCTAACAACACCGAAAGGAATAAGATAACACACTTCTCAAAGCCAATGATATTGAACTCATTTTGGGAAATAGTAACATGTGAAAATGAATCAATACTCGGGAGAAATTTTAATCCTGAAGGAGTATTACTTTCCCAAGATGCGATTCAGAGTGAAAGTGAAACGAATTCTTGTAAGTATGAATGTCGACTCATCTGAAACTAGTTTCCATTTGAGGAAACACGGAATCTCGCAAATAAATGAACAAAATTTACTGGAACCGATTAATACATTTTAGTTCGTCAAATCCCATGGGACACACATTACACTTAAAACCTATATGATAAAAATAACAGAAATCGTATTATTGAGATCACACCGAATATGCTGAAAAAGAGAGTTTAATTACGAAAAATGCAGAATTAAGGCTTTAAACGAATGCCGATATCATAATGTGATCCTTTTTGTTCTCAAGTGGAACCAACAACTCTTCCCAACCCCAATATTTATTTAAAATAAATAAAGAACCAAAATTAATTTAAATTACGAGTATTTTAAACGTTAGATCACCTTTATCCGATGATCCCCTATCTTGAGAAACCCCCTTCTAACGCGTTTCGGTGGAGAATGCCGCATATAGGGTTCGGAACAACTACTTTTTCCTCCGCGCGGGGTTGGTGGGGCCGAGGGGTGAGCCCGCGGCATCGACCCGCCGAGGCCAGCTGGGCCGCGCACTGCCGGGTGACGCGCAGAGGCACGGCGGGGGAGGGGCTCAACTAAGGGGTGGGGCGAATGGGGGCGGGGTCGCGAGACCGGAGGCAACCCCGCTGAATGAACCGGCAGGCGAGAGGCCGGCCGCACTTTCGCAGCCAGGTTCCGAAAGGGATATGACAATTTCTGCGTTCTTTTCCATTACCATCTCGGTAGTCTGATAACACTATTTCAAACGTATGAAGTACAGAGCGACGCGAATTACTATAGTACAGTCCCAGTATATAATTATCGTTTTCACCTCAAGGTTCTTAATATCAAATATCAACTCGTGTCTAATACGACCGAGCAGAGAGGGGGGGTGGGGGGTGATATCAACATTTTGATTTGGGTGCTTGTGCGTGTGGAGTGGTCTAATGCAATGAAAGAAAGACATCGTCTTTAGTCATTTTCCCACTTGCACCCCGCCGGAATCCCTCCCCGGCCGTTCGAGCAATTTCAAATGGAAATACACGAATTTTAATATTCTATTGAGTACACATCCCGTACCTACGAGGGAAATACTGTACCTACGAGGGAAATACTAAACCAAATAAGAAATATTCCTACGAACCTAGGTAAAATATTGACAAAAATTCCTTTAAATCAGAAAGCAACAGAATCTCAGACAAAGAGAGCACATATGAGTAAGATATCAACGACTCTACGCTGGTCTCAATAGATTCAGACAAAATTAAAATGAGGTAAATTAAGAAAAAAATGAGCAATCAATAAATTCAAACAAGTGTGCGAGAACATCTTTGACCATTTTATAATTACCTCATGAATACACTGCAGTTAATAGATCACAGCACTAAATTAATATTAATCTTAAAGTCTTCCCAAACCCAGAAGGTTGGTCATGGTGGAATCTGCAAAAGAATTCAGAATGATCGCAACATATTTGTATTGATAATATTTAGGGTGTATGCTATACAATGTCTTCCTTTAAAATATGCACCTGAACTAGGTCGAAAATTCCATTCCTTTGTTTTAAGTATTCAGAGGTCGTAAAATTCCCCCTACAGAATTCCTAGTGAATCTCGTCAATTATCCTAACATGCATCCTTATCCTAAAATCACTCACAAAACACTCTTCCTTTGCTGATCACAACAGTCCGCGGAGTAGTAGGTGCATCTGAAGATACTGGGTCAGGATTCTTACCAGAGAGCCCTTGGTTCGAACCCACGCGAGAATTAATGCATCCGACTATGATTTGGAACGTGTATTGTGTGATCATAACACATCAGGGCGTATAATGGAACTCATACGATAAAGTTCAATACGAGAATATGGAAGATAACTTGATGCGATCGCTAAATTAACTGGTTCGTGTAGAATGAAAATTCCTTACAGAACCCTACTGGGCAAACTTGTACTTATCATTTTAGTAGAGCCAATGTAAGTGGTTCGAAACCTCGATAATACTGAGAAGCAAGAAGTTGAGTTCTCCGACCGCTGAGTTTCTCATCCCCGACTGACATGGTGTTGCGGGGGTGAGCAGAAGGGGAAGGACAACCCCTCTCGACTTTGGGATCGATGAGGCGACGCTCGTGCCACTGCTCGCTGGACACTTTTACCAACCGCGAAGGAGGCGGTGGGGAGGGACTGAGCAGGATCTAGCAACGGGGACCGAGACGAGTGTGTGAGATCAGCTGAGAGAATGACGGCATTTTTACGTCAACTACAAACGTATTCCATCAAGTGTATTGGAACAGTTATTCATACATTATCATACACTCGCACAGTGATAGTATTACAAGAAACTTCGATTGCGTTGTTCATGGATTAACTAAATTGATAGCTTCTCTAAAACAAAATCGAAAATATACGGAATAATATCCATCTGAGCAACCAGCCCTTCAACACCAGAGTGAACTCGTATGAGAAAATTAAATTTTTGATTTGCATGCCTTAACACTTTAGATTGCTAAGACAAATATCACAAGTGATGGAAAAACAGAATGTATATATTTTGCAACAGGAGGTGAAATGAATGCTAGGAATGACATCTTTATTTTAATCCAGCTTGTATTTGATACGGTGCAGGATTGATAATTTAAAATATAATAGTCATAAAATGAATCTGTTTCAACTAAGAAAAGCATACACTTTCGCTAAACATCAGAATTCGCATGTAAAAATGTTTTTAACAGAGGAAATTCTAGCTTTATCCGAAAAAAAAAATTATTTGCAAGTTTTTCTGGGAAATACAACTGACAATGCCATAAAAATAATGTTTCTCCTCCGTCACATGTCTATTGATGTGACCGGAGTTTCTACACACTTCTCTGTCAAGGGCCGCTGCTAAGTCCTCGACCTCTAATGAGTCAAGTTTTCCAAAATAAACCCACTGACAAATCCAAGTTCCAAGGCATTCCGAACTTGACACGAAATCAACATATTCTATGGGTCGCGTAACTGCCATATGATCTGACGGAGTTCCACTTTGACTTGCATCAGCTTCCCCCAACAAACGTCAGCAGAATCGACATTCCGAAGAGAATAGATAAGTGGAATCAGTCCACCACATCGTCTTCTTACGATTACTAGTTTCTAACGTCCGTGACCATGAAAGGAGTTCAAAAGAATTGCGTATTGAAAGAAAATGCGTACTATACAACCCGTTTTTCTAACCTTAAATGATAAAACAATACTATAATGTTTTATTCAAACATGTTCTGGTTTTAGGATTTTAAAATTAAACACTGAATGAGATATCCAAGAATAAACTTGTTTTTTAACGTATGAAGTTGGCTAGAATTACGTGCAATTTTACTTAATGCTAAATAACATAGGTGATTACAAATTAATTTTAACGAAGCTGTGTTTTGTCGTTGGTAAAAATAGTATTAATATGCAACAGTAATATGTATATATAATACTGACATCTTTTTATAGACCGCAGAAGATAGTGTAACTATAGAATAATAATGAAAGACGTCAAAATATAGTTGTCTATATTAACAAATAAACTATATAAATAAAACATTTGTATCGTTTAGTAGAACTCAATACAGGGAAGCGTCCGTTAAACAGTTCGCTATTTTCAATTTTTCCAAAAGTCACCCTGTGTTCCGGCCGTGATTCCATTAATTTGTCATGTCAGACATTCATTTTTCATCCTGAGACCCAGTCCCACATACAATGAGGGTCTTAACCCTACAGACGTTCACAATAAACCGCCGATGAAACGATCTTCGCTGAAGACTTCGGAAAATTCGTAACAGACAGTGAGCAGCAAAAGGTGTCAGGAATGGAAAGTTTTTTATCACCTTGTTAATGAAGTTGGTTGGCAAGTTTTTTTCCCTGCTTTTCATATCTTGGCTTTATTGGAGTTTCAACGTATCAAAGCGACATAATGAGGTGGAATAAGTTGGTTTCTAAGAAGGTAAACTCATCGAGTTCGTTCAATAACAGAAATTGTAACATGTAAATAACACACTTAATGTTTTCCTAACATAAAATGAGATATAAATAAATAAGTCATCATGGCTTGAACTGTTTTAAAACATTACATCAACTAAATTAAATGTGTGAATATCGATGAAAGTAACTGTTCATTGTTATCTTGAAGGTGTTCTAAAACATAATTTTACCGAGTATCGCAGAAAGAAATCGGTAAGGTATGATATATTTACTCATAGAATAGATAAATTTAATTAATTTTCATGAAATGTTTCACTTGTCATCGACATCAATTCACAAATATTTGAGTAGTCATGTAGTTATCTTTCGTATTATCTTCAATCTCAACACTTACATTGTTGTCTCTAATAAATGTAATTCTAAAATGTTTATTTTTTAAATACAAATTAAAGTTTTATATTTTAAATATAAATTAAAGTTTTATAATAAAAAACAATATGAGGTGCAATAGACGTGCAAAGTACGAGATAAAGACTTACTCTAAACACGTACAATATGATGGCGTGCGATGTAGTGTGGTTGTTATGTAGTCGCACGGAAAGTCATGTTAGATCTTTTATTGATTTATATTTTACTGTAGGTGCAATACAAGTCTAGAAACCGTTAAGTCAATATCTGGTGGCTATCATGTAACCTCGAGTTCATTCCTAATGAAGATTTGGAAGTGCAACGATTCTCGACAAACGTCAGATCTTTCTATTACTATCGCTTTCATTCTTTTAGCGAAAACCGCAACGATTTTCATCGTTGGAAAATGTTTCTTCTTGCTCACTCGTAAATTAATAAACACAACAATCATCTAAACATCACAACTGGAGAATCATCTAAATGCTCAGTAACGTCTCTCGCTTTAGAGCTACCGCGAATTCCGACAGAAGTGAAACGAGCGAAACAACCAACGAAACTCCAGTTCCTGCAGTGAAGGAAACTAACCTCTTCTAACACCTCCAGAACCACATCACCCTCACCTAGAACACTGGTCCTTTCGTGCGCACCCCTGGTTCCCGAATCCATACGCGGCAGCAGAAAAAGTCGCCTCCGTTATTGATTAGCAACCGGCCGGCAAGCGGGAGGGCCGCCCTCGGCTAAGCGCAGGGTTGGCTGGAACTCGCCGAGTGGCACGCGGGGCTGAGCGGAGGAGTCAGTCCATCAGCTGAGGCGGTGACCTTGTCCTTGGGTACGGCACGACGGTCGTCCAATACGCAAAGGGAGCGGTTCTCAACCAGCAGAAACGTTGTGAAGGTTATTAGCGCAATGCAATACACATTAACATTACGTTATCTAAAATTCGAAAAATCTTTCCTGTTTGTAGGTCGATTTCTTGGTAACCACACTGTGAGAAAGGGTTTGGAAGTGGTATCCAAATTCAGAGGTAGGAAAGTATTTCTTCAATCCTTTGGATGTGACATCCCAACCTTAAAGTATCCGAATTATAAGACTTGGATAAATCCGTTCCTTCCCCTGAATTTGCATTTCTCATCCAATCCTCGAGTACACACAATCCATAGTGCAACCGTGACAATGCGAGAACCCAGTGAGCGCAGTGTTTCTCATTCGAGAAACCCAATACGAAACACTGAACTAAAATTCTACGCGATCACTTTGCTTCATTCCGATAAAACGTAACTCGCCGGATAAATGGACACAAGTAAAACCTGATCAGGTAACTGAGACCATTTGTAAGGTTATATCTTTCATTCAGTATAATTTTCTCACAACTTTCACTACACAAAAATATATGTCACCTGACATTTCCACATACCAACATTCAAAGTCACGATGTGAAGTTTTTCTGCAAACATCTCATTCGAAAACGTGAAGAGAGCCCTGAAATGCGTTCCAGCAGTATGAAAGGTTTTGAGGACGACTCTCGCAGGAATGAGACTACAAGAAAACTCATATAGCTAAGGACATGGAATACAAAGATAACCCCCACTGCGTTGAGAGACCTCATCATGAAATCCTTCTCCACGACGAAAAGATCCTTGTTCAACCCCGCGTTTTTATAAAGGAGGAGGATACTACGTTTTCTTTGGCTCTCCCTTCTGTCACCGCCGTTGAGGTTATATGGAAGGCATTCGAAGACAAAGCATGATGCAAACACAGGGTTTTGTTTGTGCTATTGGTCTACTGAAATAGGGAGATTTACTGGTGAGACTTTTAATCTATAACGTACAAGTAGACTTCTATGGGAATGTGAGGTAACACTACACAAAAAAAGTATTGGACATAATTAGGTACCATCCTAGAGGCAACAATTTAATTTTATTCTTCACATTAATGTGGAAAACATTCTTAGGGTTGCAATAGTGTTATTTCAATTGTGTTATTTTTGTGACAAATTTGTATAACTTCTACAGAGGCATCATCAAAGTTTAGGATAGACCACGTTCAAATAAATGTTACCACGTGTTAAAAAATATTCTCAAAGACGGAAAATAAAATTTCAAAAATATTCAAATTTCGAGAAGTATCGACTCGGTACATGTCGGTCATGGCAAGAGCTAGGGAATCACAGTCTACGTGTGTAAGTGGTCTGGAAAAGTGATTCCGAAGCTCCAGGGTCTCATAGAGTTTCCCTTATCAACACTTTCCTGCGTCCCAGGAATTTCCAATAGGACTCGCTTTCGTCCCATTGCACGCCGCGAGCAGCTCGCCACTTGTGCTAACAATGAAAATACGATGCCATTAAACTCAACTTGGCAGTGGTATCAGTTCTAAGGAATGTTCACAGCAGTTCCTGAAATTCGCTTGCAATTAGACGCAGTCCTGGAAAGAAAAAAGAAGACAACCTGAGTATTAGGCGATAGTCTCAAATTTTCAACAACTATTTCATTTGTAATAGGCAGAATCATCTACTACTGCATTCTTTATTTAGTTTAAAGAACATTATGTAATTTAAAATATTCCTAAATATTACTTTAAAATTCTTTAAAAATTCCATTATTTGGAAAACATACATGAACGTTTTTCTGTAACTGCGCAAATGAAAAAGCTGAAATTAACATATTGAAATAGTATGAAGTAATGTGTTTTGTATAAATCTCCATCACTACAACTTGTACGTACACAAGCATTTCCATCACTACAACTTGTACGTACACAAGCATTTCTATCACTCGTGTAAATAAGGAAAAAAACTGAAAGTCCGGAAAATTTCATCCCCTCAGCTACTGTGAAGGACATGTGGTTGCAAATAGCATGAGAGGAGAAAATCGAATGCGGATGAATCATTTTTTTGTTTCAACTAAAGCACCTTTGCAAATGTTCGGTCCAGTCACCCTGATCACGTTCTGTCGAGCGACATGAGCAAAAATCTACGCAGCAATCTTCTCTTCACAGCTGCGCCGAAGTTGCACATCTGGCGAACAACAACTGGAGGAGCGAACGTCTGTATAAGCAAGTCAGCACGGTCCTTGAGTACACGTTGACTCACCTTCAGCGAATCCTGCCCCTTTTCACAATCTAATCTTGTTTTGCTACTGTCCTATTATTTTGTTACTAAGTATCCTGGTTGATTGTGATATACTTTAATCTACATATATTTACTTTTAAGTCACCGCGAAAGTCACATTGAATTTCTTCATATCAATTCATTGCCCCCGCTTCAGCGGGTTGATTCATGATCATTCTAGGAGTCATGTGTGACATTGTGGGACAAAGAACTATAGTGTGGTTAAGGATGTTGACCATCAACAAGATTAAAACATGGGACAAAATATGTATACACGTGAATAATTTTTTATATGAACCCAAGTACTGCTAGTGCCGAAATATTCCCTTCTCTAGCGAGTTGTTGGAAAGGTAGCCTACCACGTTATTGTACACCAAGTGGAATAAATAAAATGGAAATAAATCGTTAACTTTCACTAAACAACTCTTACACCTACTTTGAGATTAACGATGAGAGCTAATATCCTGATACAGTATATATAAGACCTATTTCGTCTGGCATGATTACATTTGACAAACCAACATTCTTCATTGAATAACTCTTTCCATAAATGAAGAGTTAACAAAAGCGAAATAAGAAAGTCGACTGGGTCACACGCATGTTCGAATTAATACCACAAAACCAAAGCCTGCTAAGGTCTGAGAGGAAAGAGGAGAGGGGGGTTGGAGTCAGCTCGTGCCACCCACCGATGAGATGCCACCGGCGGTTTCTCTCCCCGCTTTGCCAGGGGCGTAACGGGCGATGAGCGCAGTGACCCTTGACAAGGTGAAAGTGAAAGCGAGTGAGTGAACGCAGCCAGCCAGCACCGCCGTCGCCGTCGCTACGCCGGCCGGCCGGTGCTTTCTCCGTGACGTCACTGCGGTGCTAGCTACGAGAAGTCCACGCAGCACAATTGCTGCGTTCTCAGGTAACATCCGCATTATAGCGAAGTATTATTAACAGAGAACCTCGTATTGCACATGAATACGGAGACGAGGAACTTTGGTCGAAAGAAAAGGAAACAAAAATGTAGCGAAGTATTAAAAATAATAATAATAATAATTTTACTCACTAAACTGTTCCTTTGAAAAAGGAAAATTATGGCTTCGTATCAAGTTATAAAACCTTGGAATGAATTTGAACGGGGGTGTACAAATTCTGTATTTTAATAAATAATTATTGGAAATAGAATTTTTTTTTCGATAACCCCGCACTGGCTGTTTTGTACACATTGACTACTGTGGACACGTCCAATTTGTAATGTAAAGTAATATACTACTAAAAACGTAATACTTCAAAATGTGTCACAAAATAAATGAAAAATATCGTCAACTACATGCATATCGTGGTTAC
This sequence comes from Laupala kohalensis, assembly GCA_002313205.1. NCBI lineage: Eukaryota > Metazoa > Arthropoda > Insecta > Orthoptera > Trigonidiidae > Laupala > Laupala kohalensis. The sequence goes on from NNCF01126451.1 coordinate 67,341, forward strand.
ATGCATAAATAAACGTCAATCAAAAGTACCCTTTCTTATGAACAAGAGAGGTGCCCCATTCCAAGCCTATAAGAATCGATAAATCTGTCCCGATCCATCATTTTAGTAATGTGAAGGCGTTCGACGTGGAAAACTGTAGTTAGTACCATGACCAAACTGTTTGAGGATGAATATATAGGAGTTTCATGGAACACCAACCGGAAGCCTAGAATATCTCGTATGGTGTGACAGTATGGGATATTATTCATCATGAAGGTTCTCAATATTAACTCGATTCCATCGAAGATATCAGTTTTGTTTAATAATCCGAGAAACAAGTTCAAATGAATTAATTTCTGGTCAATACCCTTACGTGTTTCAGCAGAACGAAAACGATCCCTCCACTGCTTCGTGCAAACGGCGAGTTGTATTTCGAGTGAATGTTATGAAAAACGCAAAAGACGTCAGGCAGTGCTTAACACGATCACTGGCAAATATTTTAACGGAGTGAAATGTTATGTTGGCGTTGAAAGAACAAGTGGCGGCATTCTAAGGAGGCATTGCCCTTTATTCAATACCGATGCTCGGGGATCCCCCAGATCCCCCATCACTTGATCAGTTTCTACCTGCAGCAGAGATTAGCACGTCGCAACAGTTCCAGAATGCTCTTTCCTCAAACTTCAATTTTTTTCTAAATTATTTATACGCACAAACTAAATTATGTTTTTATTATTTGTGTTTCTGAAGAGAAATATCCTTTGACTGTAACACTGAAGTTGTCAAACGCTACTCTCGTACAGTGTTTCGGTTCCAATAGACGCTAAAGATGTCATATCCCTGCGAGTATATATTGACAAATTAATTGGCAATGATTTAAGATAACTATTTTGTCAATATTCACCCAACATAGCCATTCGAAAATAGATTAAAATAATCCAAGTTGAATAAGTAAATATCAAAATAAGATATATATTCCAATCTAATTAGATGCGAAAGTAAGAACAATAGAGTATTCAAGCGAAATTCACATCCAAAAATAATATTTCCAGAGAGAAGCATATATCAGTGAAAAGTGAAAGGGTGAAAATACGCGGAACACCTCTGAATATCTCGCATTACACCGACAGAGCGTCACAGCATGATAATCATGGTGGACAACAGATCAGGATGCCTTTGACGACCAAATTACGGGAAATTCACTGCGTACAATGCCTCGACGTGGTCATTCATCGGAGCTTCGGGCACAGGCCAAAAATGGAACCATGGTGCACCCCACCCTTTCCTGCGAGTCACGTGACACGGTTGCCAAAAAGCTCCCGTTCCCGGGTACGCATTGCATATAAATGATTCCATTTCTTTCCAGTGAATGGCGAGCTGATTGGTCTTCAATCTGCGCGTTTGCGAAGGCGCTTTGTTTCTCAGTCAAAGGGAAAAGAAAAGGTATTCAGTGCGATGCGCACACCAATACTCGATAGCACAATCGTCGGGAGCGATCCCACTATCATGGGGCAGTTTCCCCACCACGGATCGTTTAATTCGGCGTTGCAACGCGGGTTCCGATAGATAGATTCCGCGATTTACATAGTTACCTGGTTTCATTATGTGACATTCATTCAATGCAAGGAAGTAACAATCGCCGAATTTCGACGGAAAATAATCGCGCGATGTTCGCAGTCACAAAATTGAATTCCACTCATGAACTGTGAATCGAATCTTATTAGTTTCCCATTCGTTTGTACAGCAACGCTATTGTTTCTTCAATAATTAGCATTCACCTAACTCGGAAAGCTTCAATTTAAATCATGCAATTAGTACAATTTGTCGATACAATTGTATTGAACGAGTAATGTCGAATATAAATATAACATTTAACGTACCCTCGTTAAATGGATAGCGATGAAAAAAGGAAGAACATTAAATTGGCAAAGCTGAAATTGGCGAGGGAGGTGTTGAGAAAGCTATAACATAAATAAAAAAAATACAACACATACGAATAATTTTTAACGCAATTGTCCATAAAATGGAGGGTGCGCCAAGAAAAAATCTTGCGATACATACTTGGACGTCTCTCGCATAGGCAATAACTAGAAACTAGACAGAAACTATCTAAACGAATGACAGTACAGTGGCCTATTTGGCTCAGGAAGTAAGCCAGAGCGTATATTTGGAGAGAAGCATGTGAAAGAAAAATGCGACGATTCTCTGTAACAACATTTTCTCTCTGACACAATGGCATCACATACGAAGAGTAGCACGTGCCTTTCACATGAAGCCAAGTATCGTTTCAGTAAACAAGCGAGCTTAGGTTATATGAAGAACAAGAATGATCGAAGGCCATGAACGTATTCGTAGGCCATGAACGGCGAAGGTGATCGTGTTATTTTATCATATGATTCATGTACAGTTTTGTCACAAATTAATCTATTCTACGAACGAAAATGTACATATAAAATAATTTAATATTTTTCCAAAAGTATTTTAGGTACGACTTGATAGGATCAAACACTAGTATGAATGAATATTTCGTTGACATGTAACGAGAGCATAGTATTTAGTCAGTTTCTCCTATTACAACTTACCATACCTAAAAGTTACCTTTTTTCCAAAACATACACCTTCTTCCACTAACAAAATTCTACTTCATTTTTTGCTTATGTTATTTTTTTATATAATTCTGTTTTTTATATGATTTCTATGCCAGCACTGATGATGCGAGCGAAAAAAATATTCTGCTTCATGAATTACCACAACAGTAGACTGATTTTTTTCATTTATTTTTACACATGATCACATGTTCCCGACAGAGAATGATCACAATCGATGAAAATGGCGAGGACGAACTGCCAAATTAATTTCGCTTCCCGGACCCTGTGCGCAGATCGGCCTCAACTCGAATTTGCCCATACATTTGGTGATGTGACCATGACTGCATCTGCCCCGGCGCAAGGTGGCGTGGCGAGAGACACCGACCGGCGCCAGAGCACTGGCGGGTTGGCGCCTGCCCTTCTCTACCTTCTTCCTGGCGCTATTTTTGGGGCGGAATGCGGGCACCGAAACCAGGTTACCTCCACTCGTTGCAGAGGCAAGCCGTACTACAGTACGAGAGGGCAGAAGGCATACGAGACAACGACAAAAAACGGCGCATCAGAAGGAACATAGAGAATACTGGTACAGAAGTAACTAAGAAAGAGATTATAAACGAATAAGCTGAAATAAGGAGTGAATATAAAAAGATATACACAAAAGAAATTAAAGACGCGGCGAGAAACGAGATTCTACGAGTATCATATAAAATGAAAACTATACTGATTCTCCTTAAAACCGAATAAAGAATACTGATAACCCGAATGAAAGTCGTGACGAGAAAACTATTTACACGATTCTACCCTTTCATCACAATAACCATTTCCCCTAGCTAACACCGCTCATAAATTATAAAATCACTATTAAATTAGAAGCAATGGTCACTAATGATAACCGACAGTAAATGAGTGACAAACCAAAAACAATTATTCTACAGCTAATTCTGTCAGTGTACCTATCACTACTGTCCTGTGAGCAATTGTCGACATAAGCATACTCTCAATTACATAGATAATTATAATTGACCAGCCCAGGCGTCATTGGTTTCTTGACTCATCCCAACAACAGTTCTGTTAGTCAACCTCCTCTAACCTCCCCCCACCCCCACCCTGGCACACACTTTTTGAGCTACCGTAGGCGACTCGACTCCGTAGCCGCGAGTCCCTGAACAAATTCCTGAGCGATAAAATCGGGGAGTGAGTCGGTGCAGCAGCAGGCTGTGTTTGGATTATTATTTCACCGGCGGAGGAGCAAACAAAGCTGAGAAGCCAAACAGACGAAGGCGCCACCGCGCTCGTTCGTTCCCCCCCTCCCAAACTTCCATCGTCATAACCCTAGGAAGAGCTCCACTAGCTCCAGGGCTGAACAAACGACGCATATGACGGAAATGAAATTTTTCCCCGAAAAACAAAACAAAAAAAAAAAAAAAAAAAAAAAAAAAANGAAGTCCCTTCTAGTTGGCTTGGGTATATTTTCTCCTCGGGCGGGAATTTTTCAGTTCACGGGAACAGAGAACGATTACTTACAAACCCATCTTCGTGGCAGAAGTAGATACAAAGCTTTGGTGGTATTTGGAAGAGCTATCTAAATCATTATAAACAATTTATACTTATTAAACAATTTTAACAATTTATTATTGTTTCTCGTCGTTTTCGACTATGCACAATTTAAAAGAACGTAAAATATTTCACACTCATGTTAATACTCTAAAATACTTCAAGCTTGAAAAAACTACTCAGCGTGGACTTTGCCATATCCCTTCCAATATATTACGCCGGAATCGAACAGAATTTTCTCACTTTCCTTTATGCGGAGATAATACAGAGAAAACAAGGGAGTTTTAATATAAGGTAAACAGCGTCCTGTACGTTACCGAAAGACGCTGTCCTGTACGTTGCTGTCCAGTCAATGCTTACCTGAAACAAAAAGGAAGGACATAAATATAATCTCTTAAAACTATAAATCACATTTGTTTTTTAGTCCTATGTATAAATCTACGATGACTTTTCTGTACAAATGTTGACAAGTCTCAGAACAATATTTGAAAATGGGTAACAAAAATGATCGTAAGAAAACTAGAGTACACAAAAATAGACGATATCCCAAACAGTTCGTATGGAAACGGGATTCAAGAATAGTACCTATTCCATGCATGTAAATCAAACACAGGAAATCGTGTTACATAGAACAGGATGCAACTTCGCCGAGAATAATTCGAATCAACTTATGAACCATAGAAGTTCCTAACCCCTGTCTTAGCTGGAGTCGATACGGTGGGGGCCGTCTCCGGAAGAGACAACATAAGCGCGGTGGCGGGGAGTGGGGGACGTAAAAGTGAGGGCGGAGAAAACCGAGCCCAGCCAAGCGCGTCAGAACAAATTAAAAAGGAGCAGCGTTTAGCATCGCCGGGCGACGGCAGGCAGAGGACGTGTCCCTCAGAACTCATTGCGTCCTCTAATTAAGGAAGGTTCGTAAGTGAATAACTGCGTCGGACTCGGCAGGGCGGAAAAATGTGCAGGCAACGCCACTTGTCGGGACGCAAGGGTTCGATTCTCGAGGCGAGCTTCATTCTAGTGGAGAAGGAGCGCCATGTACAAGCTTCGGACAAGGGGAACATTTAGCTTCGCTTAACACACTTGATATCCAAGGACCGATGATACATTCTTGTGATGTTCAGTGCGCACCTAACCATCAGGATTGAGATCTAGTACATTCCCCCCACTCTCTTCTTAATCACTTCTTAGCACGATATTTCTGACAGGGAACAGAATAAAGATGGATTATCCACGAATAGAACATGTAAGTTCGAAAGAATAACATCATTTCTGGTATGTCAAAAAATATTAACAAGAATTAACTCGCCTAAATTTACTATACAAATAATTACTTTTGAAATATATTTCGTTTCTACACCTCTTATGAGACTAGTGTTAATCACAGGGAATGAGGCAACGTAACAAAACCATTGACCCGAAACAATCAAGGGACACTTCCCGAGTTAGACGATATGTACGAACAGTAAACACATTTCAAGCACAGATACTGCGGTTACTAGGAAGGTTAGTGGGGGGGGGGGGGGGGGGGGGGAAGGNAAGTGAATTACCTACCAACGCTCAACTGCGTAGTACAGCGCAATACCAGCCAGCAGTCATCGACGAGATGTCGAGGGTTCGAAGCACGCAACAAACCCTTGAGCAGCGACGCTCAAGACGAAGTACTCTCAGCATGGGATGAACGTCGAGAATAAGGGGGGGGGGCGAATACGTGATCGAAGGAACGTCGAATCAGGACAAGCCCTTATCTAGCTCTTGAATTCTATGTTGACCCTCTGACTAAGGGATTATATATTATTGCAAAACAATTCTCATTCGAAAACACGAGATGACTTCACCGTGACGAAAAAAATCAGTTTGAAATTTGGGAAAAAACGAGGAACATTTTTCTCTTTGTTTGTTCATGTTAATTTCTCCGAAATTTCTAAGAACGTACGTTAAAGCGAGTCTTAGTATACGCAACAAAATGTATCTTCCATTGACACAAATTCTCATTCAATATTTTAGAAGATATTATCGTAATATTCACACCATAATAAATTGTGAAAACATTTGTAAAATCCAAATTCTGTGAAATTAATTCTGTAAAGAAAATTGAAAGACATACTTTAAAATACAGAGTTGAGAAACTATATTTAATATTATTTAAATCTGGAAAACTTCATCAGCTCCATTAGCATCTACGTAGCCCACAATACCCGTGCCCGACAATCGAGGTACACCCAATTAGTATTGAAAGGTCCACTGGGAGACGTCGCATCAGGGAGGATGTGTGTTCGAACCACATCGAGGGGATTTCCCTTCATTACTGCTCCCAAGGATACCAACCGAACACCCTACAGCGATGCGAGGGCCATTTCCCTAGGAGTACAATACCCTCCCAAGGATGCACAGCAGCAATGAACATTGAGGCTAAGCCTTGCCATTGTTAAGGTCTAAGCTTAGGTAAGATGCATGCGGACGCTGGGAGGGGATTTAAAACACAATTGAGGGGTCTGCGAACGAAAGGATACTCGAAGCCAGTAGCTTCCACTAGAAAGCTCCTTTACTTGCGCGTGAACAATATTGAATATCAATACCATTGAGATTATCGAATCAACGCCAACTTATTATTTAGTTTGTCTTGATCCATAGCTTTCACAGATACAACGATAGCTTCTGTAATACAACCATATTCTGAAAGTAAGAAATGATATTTCATCGCAAACATCACACGACTGTAACAACTTCATTTAGATTATTTCATATTTCAGTTTCAACTCTTGATAATCAATAACTCCAAATAATTCAAAGTTGTTGTAAAATTGTTTTTAAGTACAATATAACAGTATGATGCTTTGAAATGTTTAAAAAGGTTAAACCAAAATGACAGCTTCTATTGTTCAACAGATTGAACACAACAGCTTCACTTCTAATCCACGATTAGAATACTAAGACAATAAACCGCTTTATAATTACAAAATATTGATACATCTAACTTACAATTAGCGTTCTCAGTGCATAATCTCTTACAGGTGAAGCTCAACGACGAAAGCTTCTGAGGAGAATTAGTGTCCACTAATTGTGCTAATACGACCTTGGCGTCTTTAACAGATATGGTATGGGTATACACCACAACTGGGGTAGAACATTACAACGACAAATGAAAGTGGAAACAATAGAGCTTAAAAAAAAGGTGATAAATTATCCCACTAAGATTAATTCATTGTTCATTACATAAAACGTCACACACCTCTGTAAATTAGTTAATTCCGAAAGAGGATACTGTGATAAGTAATATGAAACAATATTTCTATTATTTTTCTTTTAAATTTTCTCAATCTTTCCGCAGTAAACCTGAAAAATAGTTCAAGTCGAGATCATCATGTTCCATGGTGGATAGAAGCGACATCTTTCAATGTTTAATAATGATGAAAATCATGAAGCTCCTCCTATACTCAAGAAAACCTCTCAAGCAAGCAGGGAAACAAAGTATATGGAGCAAGATCCTCGCCCAGCGAACTGGCGGCGCCTGAAGAAGGCCATGGATGCGGAAGGTAGCGAGAACACTCTTCATGCCGCGCTGCCGCTTCCGCATGACCTTGAATATCACTTCCGTGGACTCACCACGGTCGTATGATCGGCGACCAACAATCGTGACACTTGTCATGACCGGGATGGTTGAAGTGTGGGTGGTGGGTTATGTATTAAAGATTGAGTATTCAAAGATTCTTCCAAGAATACGTAATACTATCTAATAAATGATTCAATTTCAAGTTTAAAAGACGGGTTTATTCAGTATGCATGTACGTAGAAGAGAGTTCATTTCATCACCCTCAAAAAGCTTAAAATCAGGAACATGACCAGCCACCAAGATAAGAATGAGGTATGGGGCTCTTGAAATGTTCGTGATCTTAACATAGAATGATGCAGACACAAACTAGAAACATCTCAAGTTGGGTAGGGGGGGGGTTGTTATCTTATGATTGGTCATGCTCAGAATAATTACTAAATTATAATTAATCTGAAAATTTTAGTTTTGAATTCTCGCACAAAATTTTGTTAAATCTCAAAGACGTAATAGAGTAAAATAAAGTTCATTTTGTCTGCGACGTTCTTGCAAAATGATTCAAATTCACTATCACCATGCAAACGCTGGGTCCTGCGCGTTCCAAGAGCGAGCCTCATGAGTTCGTCCCAGAGATACGAAATCAGTTAAGTGCAGGTCGTAACTTCCGTGCACTCGTATCTCTACCAGCACAGAACCTTCGTGGTGCCAGAGGTGTGGTAGATTTTTTTTTTTTNTTAGACCTTAGAATAGGCAAAGAACATACAGAAAGATATTGTTCAATAATAAGTTTTGCATGAAATAATATAAAATAAGGCAACTAATTGCACTTGAGATAAATTTATTAGATGTTTTAAACGGAATTAAATTTACGCAGACCCTCTAAGCAAAGGAGGCAAATTGATTCCAGGTTCAGAAATGTTGTAAAATATGAGTAAGTGTGAGAATATAAGATAATATTGATGGGTTATCCGAAACGTGGTCGGATCGAATTGTTTTGCATAAAAAGGTGTCCAAGGTAACCATTCCTAAAAAATAATGACATGAATATTAAACGCTAAAAATAATCATCGCTTCTATTTCACATGCACTAAATGCTCAGATCACACCAAACTAAATACTCAACTCACATATATAGTATGTAGAGGAATGCACCGTATTAACCAGTTTTATTGGCAATTATTTTCCTTTAGATATTTCGCCTGAAGAATACGCTTGTACGAGGTAATAGAAAAGATAACACAGTTTTGCAGCCTTCATTTCTGCCTGCTCTATCTCGCGGTGCGCAGTATGAAAATTCTGGAATGTCCGCTGTAAGCAATAAAACGACTAGAGCGACGTGGTACGTACCACGCGTCTTGCATTCCTGATTTCGATACAGCTTCCACCTAATACAGCGTTCAGAGAAATTTAAATTTAATATGCAATGCTTATTGATTTTTAAACTTTATTCGAAATTTGTACACGTAAGAAAAACCAATACATACCCACGTTCAATGAGAAATAAACTAGCTTGAGAAGATTGAGACCATTCTACTTCTAAGTAAACGTTCGATTTACAAAAGCGAACACGTGGACTAGGGAATTTAATTGTTTCTCCCCGTCTTTCAACAAAATAGTATCTAGTAAGAAAATATAGAGACAAAAAATAGGTTAGGAGCAGTGAAGAAGAGTATGGAATATTTTATTCTCAAATTATAAACACTGTAAAAATGGGATATTTACATCTACTTTCTCTCATATAAAATGTTTCATTAAAATAATCTTTCATACGTGTACAAATTTCGAATAAAGCGACAAAAAAGGAAAACAACTTTCACTGTTGAACACGGATGGACAGCCACAAGGAAAAACGAACTCCCTGGTTACAAGGTCACGTTCCACGGTTATGGAACTAGCCGTCGCTGTCCCAATGCAGGAGCTAACAAGTGGAAACTACCCGCTCCCTGCCCTCGGGCCCATATCCACCCCAGATCACATTCAGTGGGAAGTGTAGGGGAGAAGTGGAAAAAGAAAGTCAAATGAGTATTTTTCCAAATATTATACAGAGGAAAAGATATCTCATTAGGTATCTCACGTGAACAGGAATATTGATTGATAATGTTCACGACTTCAAATTATAATAAATATAAATAAAATATTATAATACAATTTTTAACATGAGAATACAGTGAGTTTAAATTAATTTTCTATGTTATCCTTCAGTCAGGAGAAAATAGAATGTAGCAGAAGTTTTCTTCTGACCTGACCTGAAATCATCACCAAATGTTAAGAATTACTAAGAACTTTCATAGAAAGACAAATAATACTATTATTCAAAGGCTAAGTATTTGAAAAAGCGTGAACAATCACAGCCCTTCATAATGCTATAGATACTCAATTATGATTTATGATTCGACCATTCATGATACACCTACGAACTTGAATGAATTATAATAATATGAGTACATACCTTAGTTTTGTAGAAACGAATAAGTGTATCTAATTCCTAACGTTTTCATGATATAATGAAGGGGCCATCGTAAACTGATACAAATTATCATTTTCTTTTTGTTTTCTTCTTCGAGAAATAGTAGAACTGACTCGTAAATTTACCAACTATTCTGAGAAATACACGAGCTAAGATGCAACGAGGGAAAAAAAGCGTACAACAAAGTTTTCGCACGAGCAATTCCAAAGGGTGACCTTGGCTGAAACAGCACTGGCATTCATAATATAAAATCTATGAGAAAATTCTGAATGTGACAGCACTATTTAGCACGATCCAAATATCTTACGCAAAATCAGCAGCGACATTTCTTACATAAGCACTTCCTGTCGTACCATCCGACGTCTGAATCGACAAAATTATGCTTTCTTCGCGAACAACTTTTTCCGATTTTTGTCTGTCCTAGATCGTAATTAAGCGTTAAACAAAATCGTAATGAGAAGAAAATTAATACAGAACCTATTTAAAAAATCACAATATTTCTATAATATTTTACAAAATGTTCATAATAACTATACAACAATTTATTACTTACAAGTTATAGATTATAATAAAAGAAATCGTAATCGTGCACTATCTTCCAAATAAAAAATGACAAATTATGAAAAATAAATCGAAAAAACAACGTTGGTTTGTTAAATAAAAAGAAGTGTTAGAATGACTTTAATATATTGTACGATGAGGAGGAGATACTGCGATAAGCAAATGTCTTGTCGTGGGGAGTGCAACCTAAGTAGAATTCCAGTTATCCGGATCAATGGGGACCGTACTCCGTCCAGATTATTAAATATCCGGATTGTTGGATTTTTTCCTAGGAAAGGTTAATTTTGAAGAAAAATGACTAAGAAATATACTATTATTGAAAAAAACTCACAATATACAGTAAAAAATCAATTGAATGATTTAGTTCTATCGTGATTACAGTACAGTAAAAAATAACCTTTAGGAAAGGTTAATTTTGAAGAAAAATGACTAAGAAATATACTATTATTGAAAAAAACTCACAATATACAGTAAAAAATCAATTGAATGATTTAGTTCTATCGTGATTACAGTACAGTAAAAAATAACATTTTAGAGACCAGGAATGAATAATACATAATATAGTATCTTAAACATATTGTTCTCTATTTGTTTGCCCGTAACTAATATCCTTTAAATCTCCATTTATTTCTCCCATCGATCAATCCGAATCGTATAGTTGAAGTTCTACTGTACAAAGAAAAGTTGTAAGTAAGAAACAGATCCAGACTCAAAACCCACTTGACAATGAACGGACCAAGGAAAGAGTCCACCCACCCGTAAGAATTTGAAGAAGTCCTGCTGCGCCAGCGAAGGCCCCGACAAGGGTGTCACGTATCGAACGTAATTAAAAGGGCGAAGAAAGACGGGCGAAGTCCTGGCCAACCGCATTGTCAGCCCCAGCGTTGAGCACCGTCTGCGGTCAGCGCTGACGTACGCGCTACGACCAACTCTTCAGCTGGGCTCATCACCGGCCGCATCGACTGATCTCTGAACTCACAGTCGGAGGTCGCGAGATCGCGTACGCTGAAGTGAGGAATTCCACTATAGCGTCGCGAAACAGTCTATTACGAGGAATAGTTATCATCGGCACGATTATCTCAAGCGCATGATCTTCTGAACTCATTATCTCCTAATTATACATAACTGCGTCTTCCTCAGAGGCATTTGTCCTCTAAGATAGTTAAATAAATCGTGCCTTTTCAATTACCGGTTGATTGAGAACCATTAAAAAATTCATATTGGATATTACTGAATATAAAATCAAAACACTCTGCGAACAGTACAATACGGTCATTAGAACTATTTCATGGAGATTTTTTAAAAAATATACCTCATTCTCAAAGTTTAGGAAAACCACGCCAGTAAGAATTTTTTTTTAACAGTTGTGTTCTTGTTCGCTTTGAATAGGGTGATGCTCACAAAGAATGGATACCGAATGAAGTAGTTAAGCAATTCGACGAAGCCGACATCAACCGTGTCGATATAGATAATGCGAGTGGGGATCGTAAATTGAGCGGGTGAAAGCGGAGTTGGAAGGAATTAGGTAGAAAGACGTGTTACGGGAGTTGGATAATGGCTGGGGGGTTCGCCGGAGGACCCTGATCTCCTATCCCTTCCCTTCTCTCTCCGCCTCCGCGGCCGCTGCGTCGTCTTCGGATGGGAGTAGCTAAGTGGCACTCGAGAAGGAAACAGTTGACGACAGCCCCCAGGGACACAAACTCCCTTGCAAGCTTCGGGGTCGGCTAGGAAGGCGACTCGACCGAGATGGGAGACATAGATTCGCCCGAGCACAAGTCACAACGAAATACGAAGGGATCTCGCCCACTATCTCAAACCAACCCTTCAACATTTTAAGTTTGGGGTTTCTCCAAGATTTTCTCCGCGAGACCGCAAATAAAGAAGAGCAATGGAGTTACAGCAACGGAGCATCGCCCCTAGAAGGGAACAAAAAATTGATGAAATGGATGAAAATCGTAGAGGGCACTAACTTGTTGGAAGCTGAGAGAAAGTTTGAAGATCACTTTAACACAATTCACTGAGATGATGATGATAATAATAATAATAATATTAATACGAAAGTAAATAAGGAACCATCCGATCAAGGGTGGATTTAACACTTCAGCACACAGTTAAGATAATATGCAAGTAGCATTATGTGCACACACAGCAGATAGAACATTTCAGAACTCAGCACATGTAACACAAATGCAAGTTCCAAATCAAGACCGAAATAGTAATCCGGAATGCATGTAAGTGAATCCGAACACCAGAAACATAAAGCACAAAAGCAAAATAATCTCGAAATTCAACTCAAGGCATTGAATGCTAAAAATACTACAATGAAGATAAACTAAGATGTCACACGGGCTTAAGACATTTCAGATCCTGGGTTTGGCTAGGCTCACGGTGCACTCGAGCGTTCGGCCTGTTGGCGAAGGAAGGGAGGAAAGGATGTGAGGGACCGGTGAAGAGGGGCGGGCACTTGGGGAGCCAATGCAGTAAGCTAATTTGCCCCACTAGACGATTAGTGCTCTGCCGTGAGGCTTCTTACGGAAGTACTTCGGTGGGAGGTAGAACACGGCCAGCGGCGGATACAGGTCCAGGAGACATCGAATTTCCCAACTGCGTAACTATGATAAACAGGAAATTAATATTAAGTCCACGATTTCTCATCCAATTTGACGACCAATCACATAGCAGCAAAAACCTCTTACAAGTATTAATACAAATATAACTAAATTATTTATGTAACTTCTAGTTTGAATTGCTCAGAAATATCAAAAAATGCAATACCAAGTAAAACAATTAACTAAACATTCGTAAATATATGTAGGGAGGGTCAATAACTTACATTCCTAGAAAAAAATAATAGTTTCTCCAAGTAAATTTAAAAATACGAAAGACTAGCGATTTTCGTTCCTCCGACAAATATTGCTAGTTATTTCATTTTAGTGGAGGAGATTCAATTTGAAGTGCATTAATAACGTTTTTTTTTAAACTACACTTGTTAGTTCACCACATTTAAAAACATTGGATTTTATCTTTTTTTCTAGTTCATTCTTAATTATTACCAAAATGTATTACACTATTGCAAAATTTAATTCAGTTAGGTAAATATTGTTCTCGAATTTCAATTCTATTAATAATATAAGGTTACTCGATTGGCATTCAACACACACAAAAATTCTAGGGAAACACATTAAATTTAGGAGGTACAATTTGCGTTGACAATTGCTGAATAAATTCATGGGCAGATACCAAAATGAAATTTGTTCCATAAACTCCACAGCACTCAGAGATATTGTAGCGGGTTCACAAGCCACCGACGCCTGGGCTGAAGCCATAGCCATAGATACCGGATCTTACTAATGAGACTCAACCCCAGATTGGTCCTCCACACCAACAGACGCCCGAATGAACGTTTGTTCATCTATCGTATGGGAGGGTGAAGACATTATCCCGAACTACATTTGTTCGGAGCGAAAAGATATTGAAAACTCATTACTCGTAGTACTGAAGAAAGAACGTTACATAGAGATCATTCCGGTTAACGCATCGAAAGACCCTTTGTGCGTTCGCAAGAAAAGGAAATGGCACATTTTAGCTTCGAGTTTGAAACCACGGTATACTTCCTTCACTAGTTTGGCTCAGAGAATGGGAAACAGGGTCCTCATTAAAGGTTTAATACAATGAACAGTGTCTGGTGGAAATGGGATTAGAATATCTGCAATCTACATTATATTCTGAAAACATGCAAAAATACTTTCATCTCATAAATATCTTTTCAGATAATGATCTCATAACGAGAATTAACTTTTCTGTCGATTTACACCCTCCTTACGCTCAAAATAAAGCTCCCCCGTATTTTTTCCACGACAAATATTGTATTCCATCCTTAGAATTTCATCTCATTGACGTCATCAAACTGGGAAGGGACACATCTAGGTTGTAGCGCTCCGAAACTTCGCTTGGCTACTGATGATAGTTCGATTCTGCTGAAGTGACATTTTCCCCCTTTTTAAGTGGATTGCAAATTCTATATGATTAATCATCATCATATTTCTTTGGGATTATTTTGTGAAAAATTTCAACCAAAATATCCTAGTTTTAACGTTTGTTCTAGGAAGATTAAAATACTAAAGTAGGTAAACTTACGTTTTTTATATAGTATAATGGACGCCACGAATTCTGTTTTCACCTCATTATCCACTCAAACTTGTTATCGGTAGATTCAAAGGAAAAAATTGATCATGTACACCATTATAAACAGAGAGATTAAAGTTTATTATTTCTGCGTTCGCTTAGGACATGTCTCTCCTTCCTAAGTGGGTGATTCATGGTGTTTGAAAATTCGTGCTAGGGCTTTCAGCTAAGAAAACCAACGAACACTCGTCCAATACACACCCATCCTTGAGCGCAAGCCTACGGGAGTCCAAACCGGAGACCAAAATACTCGTGTTTGCTCCCACATTTAGCCACACCCACCACCCACCCACTCTGCGTCCCGTTAACTTGACTTCTCGCTACTTTTCGAGACGTTCTGGGATTCCACAATTCGAGGCCTCACGCAGTTCGATGGGAGATAAAAATATTTATTCTCTGGATCTTCCTTCAGTTGCGTCGGCCAAGCTAACATTTGCACCATGCAGATGGAAATTTTGATTTCTTTCTCTCTCTTTTGTTTCTTCTCCAGTTCCCGCACGACCTTCCCAGAGTTCTTTTTCTTTATCTCTTATGTTGGTCCGTTGTTTAATCTAAGTTGGGCGTACCAGTGCTTGCTGTTGGCTGAGGCAGGCATGACTCAATTGAACACTACTGGGCCACGACGGACTTCGAAGCAATTCCGTTTCTGCTAGCACGTCCGCTCCTATTGCGTTGAGTTTTATTTATTTAATCACATCAAGTTTCGCCACGACAGAATCGGGAAAGTTACTTTTATAAACCCAGCTACTACTATGAAGAAGTGCCTGATGTCACTCTTCCATAAATAATTAGTTTCAAAATATAGTTTGGTGTCATACACGAAATCTAATAGATAGTCCTATATGTAAATTATTTGTCCTATTTTAAATGTAAATACGATCCTCCCAAATTTCATCTTGTATTTAAAATGTAAATGTTTTAAAATGGTTAGACGGAAGATCAGACCTTAAGGCAATTTATTATTATTATTATTATTATATTTTCTATGAAATTCACGAACGAAATCTAATGACTATTGCCCTAAAAATATATTGCTTCAAATGCGAATTGTTTATTGACGAGTAACTATAACAAAGGAAAATTAGATGCACTTGAGCGTATATTCATATTAATGAAGAGTTTCTATTGGATGGAATTATTGAACAATCTATAATTGTTCGCGGAATACAACTTGTGAACTTTTTAGAAAGAGAATCGCGCGAAGATGAAAGGTTCTTATACTTGAACGTAAACTTCTTTTGTTCTTGGAGATTAATATTAGATTGGCATTGCATAGGGAGAGACCATTCGATTGCACGAAGTCGTACGAACGTAATCTCCATGATTGAAAACAAATTTTGAACGTCCTGGAATAATGGAAAAGACGAGATATGCATAAAGGAACAATAGAGAAAATAGAAAGTAATTTTCATAGTTACCAATTTCAAAAAATTCACTAAAAAGTAGCACAAACTTGAATTTTTGGGTAAGATTTATTATGAGACAGGACTGAGGGATTTAAAAACAATAAATAAGAGTTCTTAGTAAAGTATTTTCAGAAAGGAAATTTCCAATATTCTCAATACTTTCAAAACTAAGAATTTCAAGTTGCTTCTAGAGCAGAATCCTACACCGCTATGACAATGTGATGATTCATTCTTCCAACTGCGCAAGTGAAACCAGAGTATTGACCCTATTTCGTTTCTGCTATTTCTTCTACAGGATGTTTATAAATTCCGATTCACAGATGTGTAAAAACAAAACTAGAACCACCTAACATTTTTTAAGAATCTCATTTCATGCCTCTTTTACATCAAATTTCATAATAATAACAAAATTATTCGGCATCAGCAAATTACCTCATGTAAATCAACATTCTTATGCAATGTAACATATTCAAGCAAAAGATGTTCGCTTCTGTCCGAGACTAATCTGGCGATTCTACGTAATCATGTAACAGTTTAACATCACACCGGCCCTTCTCTATCCGCTGTTAGCGACGTTTCAAGAAGGCCTGTTCGGAGTTATGAAATAAAAACAAATCAATAAATACTCATGTACTCTTTTCGGATGCAGAAACAGGTCTAGTGATAAAGAAAACCAATGACTGATAAGCACAAGTTACTTCATAAATAGATATTGCGATGAGTAAGAGGCTAGGCGCTGTCCGTGAATAGCAACCGAAGCAGCTCGTCCGCCGACTTCACATATTCTATACACCATTGAAATCGATGTAAAAGGGAACAAAGTTAATTATACCGGAGTTCGCACACGAGGTGTTTGTTGAACTTGTGTGACGTGGCCAGGTCTAACTAAGCACGGGAAACGATGGGAAGTTGCAAAACTCACCGCACGAACACGTACTACTTTCGACTGAGAACTCCAACGAAAATCCATCCAGATTAGATTGCATTAATTTATTAATATTTAAGTAGTTCTGTATATCCAAGAATGCTGAGGGTTATCAAATACAAATCATGATTGTATTCTTCATTACACCGATCAATACGAAAAAATAAATTGAAACCGTACAACGAATGTTTGCATATCTCCTCTCGAGTCTAAAACCTGGAGAGAAAAAAACAAATAAATATGGGAATTTGAAAATTTGAGATGTTGCCTTCGTGTTGCAGTTTCACTACCAAAGGATTTTTTCCGATTTCAAAAGGCTGAATGAAGGCGAACTAATTGAGATGTCATCTCTGTTTTTGTATGTAGACGTACTAATATTTGACTACACTAAATAATAACGAAGGGTTATACAGTAACTCATATGCGAAACCAGACTGGGTAGCTAGTTCTCTACATATTGCGAACGAAATGGGAGTAACAACCCATGATAGTGTAATGAGAGAATATACGATAACGTAACACGAAGGAATAAAAGAATGAGAGGAGGAGATACGCGATATGACGGTTAGCACACGTCCTTCTCCCATCTCCTTCCATTTCGACTGCATCTCTCACCTCTCGATTAAAAGAAATTACGAAACGAAATTGGGAAAGAGGAGTAATAAACTTACTCACTATTAAAACATTTGTAATTACAGTCAGGAAAATGATTTCGAAATGGCAAGACACAAAACTGAATGTTTAAAACATAATCCTTGCATTAAGTTTAAGAGATGAAACGAATCTTTCAAACCTTTCAGACTTGTTCAACGCAAATACGGCAAAATAGTTTAATTAAAATTTATTAGTTTACTTGAGGGCATTGTCTAATAGAAAAGAATCAAACATAGCAAAAATAATTTTAAAACTTTTTTACGGTATACCGCCACTGAAATACGTAACTTATTTTCCTAACATACAATACTGAAAAATAATACATCATTTAATTACTGTAAAGTTGATTGCTGATTCAATGCGTGTATCAACGATTGAGTCTGTGCCCAGTTTATTTTAATCCGAGTATTTTCAATAGAATTAAAGTACGAGATATTGAAAGATATAATGCTATTTACACCACAGACCCCCTTTATCAAAATTCTGTTTACGTCTTTACTGCTTCACTGGCCACTGGCATCAAATATTCTTAATGCAGTATGAAACACTCATCGAATGCCTATTCCAGTGCTTCACAGAAAGTTCATTTTACGACTTTATGCGCAAATTATCTGGATACTCCTCCTCCAACTATCATGCCAGGTCGAAGACCTTTTTAATCGTTTTTCATTAGGAGCTATCGCAGTTCAGGAGAATACAACATTAATTGAAACACTTGTACTGAAAAGAGCACAACCGCTACGCAGGACATCAAACTCATTTTCGTGTTATTCAGTCTTCGTCGAACGCTCGCTGTCGAATTGAAGAACCGTGCGCCAACGAGTTTCAATAAAGTGAAACCATCTGAAATCCACTGAAATTAAAAGGTCTCTAAGGAAAAAAAAAACATCATTGATTCTCAAGAGCAAAGCTAAACGTTTCACAAGTCACTTTCTTTCGGTCCCTCGTTTCTTTAATGAATCAGTGGAATGGCGATTGTTTTATGTAATTGAATTAAACTTTCGAGTGCTATTGTAAGATTCAATGAGTAAAAAAAACAGGATTAAATTTAATCAGGAAATAATACGCATTGATGTCTATTATCGGAAATTGGAACACGAAAATGTCTAAACTAAGGCTATTCAGCGGAATTTAGGGAACGAGAGACCTTTTTTATTCTTTTCTTTTTCCCTCTCCAATTCTCCAACGGAGAAGACCATATCACTACGATGTTCGTAACATAACGTGAAATTAAATAAATAAACAAAAAACCCTGGTCAAATTTTTGCACATCATTTGAGAGTGTGACAAAGAAAAATTTATGACTTAATTTGACTTGATTTTTTCAGCTAAAAATTGATGAGCAAACAAAGAATAAACGAGTTATCATCTCAAATAAGCGAGGTGTGGCACAAGTAACTGGATAAAAATCGCAACACTCTTAAATAGAAAATTCTGCGGCTCAATACAGAAGACTTCGAGATACTCTATTCTGAGAATAAACGATTGTAAACGTACAAGAGAGGGCAGATCGCTCACCGGTATATTCACGAATTGCGTGCGTATCTTTCTCCGAAGCAGGAAGCTACGTGGAGCGAAGAAACCTTCCAGCACCTGACTTGGAGACAAAAGTGCTCAAGCAATGAAGGCTGCCTCTCCCTTGTTAGGAGACACGAGAGTGAGACATTAAGCCCAGGGACACGCCAACAATTTATAACAAGTTCCCAAACTATATCTTATGTAATTCTTATACGTACTCTACATCCCCCACGCGAAACGAAATGGTATCTACTTCAATTTGTACAAAAAATAATCCAGGCCAAAGCCAAACACCACATGTGTAACAAGCACCGGTGATAGGACTATCAGAATCTCTGCACCACGGTTACGACGACTTTGACGTCAACATGCAAAATTGTTTTAAGTGCTACAAGGTAGTAAGTGATTGATGCGACGAAGAAAAGTTTCATATTTATAGTGTATTTTAGTTGGTACTTCTGTAATTATTATTCAAATCGATTGGTACAATAGTATTCTTCTAGCGACAAACGCTTAATTTTCCTCTCTCTCTCTCTCTCTCCACTTACAAACACGATTCCCCAGAAATGTCTTGTACAAGTCAGCCATTACTCACTGTCAGTGCCGATTGTAGATGACAAGTTGAAACTAATTAGAATTACATATATACGTCAAAAACAAAATACGTTCTTCTTATCCCTTATGTTACGTAAGACCAAAAATAGATTTTTGAGGGACGGCTAAAAAATAAAATGGATAATGAGTTATACAGCAATGAAACATGAATAGTGAACGTACAGAAAATACATAAAAAGAGTAATTAACGAGGGTTGTGTTGGGTTGGCGAACAAGGTGCACAAAAACTATCGTGTTTCGAAGCACATTTATCCGATGAAACTTGGATTCAAACTTTTATTACAATATGAAAAGATAAATGATCCGTAGACGTAAATGTTCTTACACGAAAACTAATACAAAAATGATTTAAATAAAAAACCATTTTTTAATCCCTAAGAGGGAAAGGACGAGAATAGAATTAGGAGTAATAAATACGCCAAACATCGACGCCCGTGTTGGTAGGACAATCTCGCAAAAGACGCAAGAAAGTGGCAGAAGTGAACAGCAACTTCCTGCCAACCCTTGGAGGTATCATTTTGCATGCGGCTCACTGGACATGCTCTACGAAATACAACACTTTCCTTTGTTCTCCCATCTTCCACTGCCAGATCTATAGTTACGTGGTGCATGACGCCGATAGCTGAAGACGTGTCAAACGCGTCAACAACGAACAAAGCACAAGTAGGAAGACAATTCGTACGACAGAATTTGGATCTGATAAAGCGTGAGGGGGAAGGCGTTTGGTGTTCAGTTGGATCGTCGCAAACGCAACAAGAAAATGTTCTAAGGAGCGTTCTCAAGCCGTATCGTGTCTAATGCACGTACCCCTACCCGTCATCATGTGTATGAAGCACATTTCTTTTGACGTCTGGAAAAGCACCATCATTCCAACTTGTCATTCATTCAATTGCATGGGTCAACCTTCTTCTGGGAACAAAGTTAAATTTGACAATAATTTTTAGGGGAATAATTCTCTATGGTGTGTTTTCTACTTTTCGTAAACACGGCAAAATATGTTAAATTCGCTCAAGTGAATTTTTGTTCAGAATCCCGTATTTCATTTCATTACGGTTCTCCTTTTCATGGGAGTGCAATCCTGTTTCCCAGAATATGAGTAAAGAAGTCTAGTCGATACAAATAAAAAAATATTTATATTAATATATGTGAGTGTATTTATTGATTTTGATGTAGGGAGACCGTTCTTTCAACTAACCAAATTATTTTTTGCGAAGAAATGTGGAAATGGAGATACCTTGCAATTGTGATCCGATCTTTTGACATCAGTAATATATTAAAAAATTCCCTCGCATTATTCCTACCATCAAGATAGATGAGTCTTTATCGTGTGATAAATGTCAGCCAGATGAAAACGGCGACGAGCCGGGAATCGAAACTAGGATTCCTGCTTTGTTCGCAGGAGTGTTAACCACTGCACCATCCGTTCGCCTTCCATAACTGTTCACCCATCCAGACCTCACCTCGAAAGACTTGAGACATATCCCCGTACAAGAGATAAGATCTTCCACGGTTAGGCCTAGATGGTAATGGTGTGCATAAGCCTTTATCGTCATGCACGTAATATAACCCCATATGCGTGAAAAGAAAAATCGCCCTAAAAGACGCCTTTTCATTAAACGCCGCAAGGCAACCCACATATGAGCCAACATCCAATCGTCACCAATTGCTGTGCTTAACAAGAGAACAAGCGTCCGACAGGCGCGACCTACAACCATTCACAACTAGCATTCTCTTTATAACAGAACGGAATTGAATGATGTCTTCTAGATTAATGTTCCAGTTACAAGTGTTTCAACAAAATTAGTATAATCCAGTAATTCTTTTCATAAATATTTTCTTACAATTTCCACGGCAAAGACAAAAATGTAATTTCCCGATAAAAAGTTTGCAATAACTTCTTTATTACTTCCTACATTTGTATAATGTGTGTGCAATTATGAACAATTTTCTCTACAAATATAGGTTAGGCAACGGTAATACTGTCTCGTAACAGGTTTTACTATGCTAGCGCTACGATTTTTTTGCCTCGCAATAATACCATGTACTCGAATTGCTCGTACCTATCCTTGAAAGCTTCCTTAATCACATTCGCCTGTCTTGTCTCGGTTGAGTCATTCATGCTAAAACGTGGTAGTCATCCGACACTCGTTATCTGTTGGGGATTGGTTCTACGTCAGTTTCGGTAGCTTTGTCTTGTCGTTTCTAAGCAATATTTTGTGCCCATTCGGAATAATTTTTCTGTGCAGAAGTGATAAAGTTTATGTAGTCACATTTAATGTTACACGCACAATAGTTTCAATAACGCAATTAAAATAGTATTTCTACTACTTCTAGAAAGCCACCCTAATAGGGTCGATGATTCCGATTTTGCACACAGAGCAGGAGCTTCGAGTGGTGGAATTAATATGTATAAAAAATAGATTTTTACTCTCCTACGAAGTCAGACATAATCAAAAGTGACAGACTAGGAATAACAAGTGCGACTAGCTCCTACACCGTATTGCTTTTTTCATCAAGGCAAGAAGGTTATGCAGTTTCTTAGAGAGTGGGGTTTGGTTACTCCCCCTAACAAAAATTGGAGGCATTATTATAAATTTAATGGTAAAAGTTTTAATACTACATAATAAACAAAGTTTAGCAATTTATCGCGTTTGATAAAATTGAGAACACGAAATGTTTTTTTTAGGAATTTTAACGGAATAGTAAGAGATCGATTTTGACCACAAAACTCCCTCCACTAAATGAAAACTTTTGGCCCAAAATGGGGCGTTAGTATGAGGACTAAGAGAGTAATCGATTTGTTTTGAGAGGAGGAGGGATACTATCACAAAATCAAATTTAGTACATCATGAGGTGTTCCAACTTTTTTTTTTGGTGGGGGTAAGGGGATAATCTGGAGTCCTGTAACGTATATTTCAATCGCAGTATCGCGTTGTTCCTCCAACTGTGAAGCAAATTGAGAACGAAGAACCCTTACGACACCGGAATCTATTTCGTCAGGTGCAACAATCCGGCGTGTATGATGATGAGTAATACGAGGAAGTAACGACGGCACTGAACCGCAGGAGTCTCGCCAGCAGCTACTGTCTGCTCTGGTGGCACGACAGCGGCAGACTGCGCGGCGGCACTAGTTCGCTGACGTGTAGCGGAGACGTGGCAACAGCGCAGCACGGCGCACCGCGGGCGGGCGGAACTCCGTTCGAATCTCGTCCGGAGGAAAACGCTGCTGTCGGGGCTCGCGAACCGGAACGGGCGTCCTCCATACGATAAGATCACACGATCTGCTCAATTAGCGAAATGAAGAGATTTCCCCGAAGTTTCGCTTCAGAACTACTACGTTTTTTTTTCGTTATCTTCAAGCTATAATCCCTTAAAGGAATATCCACCGCTGAACACAATCAACACAATCCCTCCCGAACACCGATCAGCTTAAAACAGAAAATGCCACGCGTTCTCTGAAACTGTCATTGTTCCATCACTGAAATCATTGACAGGACCCCTGTACGATATCATTAAAAAATATTTTTGTACTTAAACTCCCACATAAATTGACGTGAAATAAACAGCATATGTAGATATTGATAATAAAGGTTCATATACTACTTTTTATATTTCATTATAGTATTTGTAAATGGGAAATGTAGCATACATTACTTCAACTGTCATTGTTTTAGGGATTCCCTTAGATTTGATATGTTGAATCTGGGGTGAAGGAACGTCTATCCACACACTATATTGATAATTAATAACAAAATAAGAAGGGACAATGTAAGAAACATACAGAAAACCAAATACAATCATTCATTTTGAGATTCTTGAGTCAGATATCCAAGAAGTTATTATTTTCCGAGTTTAAGGGACTCATGAAACACACATTTAGTGTAAAACAATGATAAATACTTGAACTGTGAACAACGTGAATTTCCAGTTCTCCATTCCCTAAAACTATAACGAATGAACAATTAAAAAATAATACGAATATTAATGTAGTGATCATGAACAGACTGGGAACAGGTTCCCGTGGAGAACGAAGAACCTGATGTCCATTGTTTAGAGTACAAAACATAAATATTTATTTTTACACACACACACATTATATATATATATATATATATATATATATATATATATATATATATATATATATATATATAAATTAAGAAGGCAGCAGTCAAAAATATAAAANCATCAGGTTCTTCGTTCTCCACGGGACGTCCTATCTCATGCCACACGCACATTTAGCTCCACCCTAATCATTTCTGGGCGAGTCACGAACGACACAAGGAACAGACGAAAAGTAGACTCTTGTTCCACATTAATGTAGGGTTCACTTTACCATGTTTAATCCACACACATTGTGACACCAGAACCCCACGAACGAGTGCTGCGTCAACGGTACTCACCCGGCGCCGATCAGAGCCACGAAGTGTACTCCTAATAAATCTAAAGAACAAGACTATTTTGAGTGATTATATCACCAAATTAAAATCAACTGTAATAGAGACAGATGACTAAGCAGGAAGTATACATTTTCGGTACACAACAAACATCGTTGCATAAACACAATTATGGTACGATTCGGTTACATCTAAAACGTTCTGAGCTCAATAAAACCTATGCGGTTAAGAAATTCTATAATCCCTTACCTACTTATAGATAACACACAAGCGGATTTTTATGTACCTAAAAATCATACAAGACAAAGGGATTCCCTTCCCCCACTACAATGACAAAATTTCAGTTGTGTCACACCTAAAAAACAATCCACTGTTGAAAATATTCCTAAATATATAAGCAGATCAAATGTAACATAAATCAAATTAGATCTTATATTGTACAGAGATTTTCAGTTACATTTCGACAAAATTGTAAAAATAACTTGCTCATTGTGTGGAACATATTGGCATACAATAAATAAACAACAATTTATTAGAAGCACAAACAATTTACAAAAGAACAATAATTTACGAAAGAAATACGAAAACAGAATGCAATTTTCCTTTATCGATCGGCACGTTGTCACCGGTCGGGGGATTCCCCAAACAAAGAAAGACAAGCGTGTTCTCAGCTGTACGACACAGAAAGGAACGAACCGCATAATCCTAACATAGTAAATGAATTTTGTATCAAGTTAGGTATATGTAATATTTCAAACAAAATTATTCCAAACAACTCATTGATTCACAGAGTCAATCAGGCAAGCATAATTAAATAACACAAATCAACAATTAACGAGAATATTAAAAATGCGTAAAGAATATAAATATAAAGAGTTAAAAATCGACCCAAGTACAGAAAATGAGAGATAATTATACGTGGAAGCAAACAGAACAAAATAACACCCAAATTCAGCGTCGAGAAAAATGAGAAACTACACAAAGTGTAATTAGTTACCCCGAATACAAGAGACTTTGAATGTAACACAAGTCGCCACAACTTATAAGTCAGCGAGTCGAGACAACGACGTCGAAGTAGGCCGCTCGCCGGCCGGCTCCGCAAGAGAAAGCGGCGAAGGAAACCTGCCCCGGCAAGCACTCGAAATATTGCTCCTGACACACACACAAAAATATTCGCCGAAAATTATTGAGCGACAACCATGAAAACAATATTATGCGATTGATAACCTGGGAACAAGTCCGACAATAGGTATTTAAAATAAATAAAAAACAAGAGAATTTCAATCGTAAAATGCAACTCAAAAATTAAATAGCTTCGGAATCAAGATGTTTCATACTTTGTCAAAAGAATGGTATGAATAAATGATCAATATACACTAAAATTTAAAAAGTACAACAACAAAAAACTACTCAGAGATTAAGATGACATAGTACATCACATTCTATGAAGAATCGTATTGGAGATAAAACAGAAACAGAAGGACGTAGATGTCAGAAATATAAATGTTTGTATGTTATCGAAACAATAGTGAAAAACTTGACATAGCCCAACATCACTTGACATCGAATTGTAGGTTGTGTTTAGAAAGGAGACAAATTCATATCAAGACATTGTGCAAGTTGAAACATGAATGGATTACTCGAAGTGTCAAAGTTTATGCAACACTCCACGAATGTTACCGGCGAACTAAGTGAAACTCAACCGAAATTAGGAAGAATAAAAATTGAACAACATTTTTTTTACAAAAAAGGAAAACCTCAAAAGAATCAACGAATTCGTAAAAGAAGTCGCGAAGAAACAACTCACCGTTCGACGGGAGACACCCAGAACGCTGCTGACACGTCGAAGGAGGGACGCCGGCTGGGTTGTCCCGCGGGCGCCGGAGCCGGCAGGCCGGGTCGGCGGAGCAACTGCCGGAGTCAGGGTGAGACAGGGAGAGCTTGGGCCGCAGCGATGCGCAGTTGTTCGCGCTCGGACCGCGACTGTCGGTCGGCTGTGTCGACTCGCTAGCTCGCTCGCTGCCACTTCGCTACCACCGCCACCATCGCCACCTCGCGCACCCCCACCATGCGGCCACTCAGCCGCTCGTCAGCTGATGGCGGCCGGCACAGCTTCCCCCACCATATTCTGTCGAGCCCCGACGCGCTGGCTGTGTAACCTGTTGCCAGGCCGGCCGGCAGAGCTCCGGCGTTTCAAAATGTATGCTCACAAGCGAGAGGAGTTTCTTCGAAATAATTTCCACAAACTACTGATTCATACCCACGGCTAAACAGTACTCATAGAAGAAACTACTACTGTACGAACCAAATTCAGTGGAGTCTTTATCTGAATATACAAACACAATACAAATGTAATACTTTTTTTTCCCTTTTGCGCCCCAAGTTTCTCCAATTTCTTAATCAGAGATCTCCCTTTATTAATGAAAAAAATTAATAATTTCAACTTATGGTTACGGGTACTGCCCTATTTAATGCTGCCCTATAATATAAATTAATTTTTCCAAACTTTCAATTTGACTTCCCATATTTACCTTCTTCACCAACTTCGACGTACATCACATAATGGTTTTAATCTTTGATTAATTTTATCCTTGCCGTCTTCCTTGAAGTTGTCGAAATTAGACGAAGAATGATCTAACTACATACACATTCTCTGATATCCCAGAATTCGAGAAACTCATTTGACGTTCCAGTGACTATATCCAATAACTGAACCCATCTCCTCATGGTTCGCCAATGTATAGGATCAGCAAGGGAACGCAAATTATTTAAAAAAATATTACGTCTGAGAAAACGCAATAGAGATTTCTTTGACGATTGCACCCCAACTTAATTACGCGTAAACTGGAGCAACAAAATATTGACCAAATATTCAGCCACCCATGCCCGGAATCGATCTCACTTCACGGCTTCGTGGTTCCTAAAAAGATAGCGAGTAAAGTAAAAGTAAAAGAAGTAGCAAAAAACAAAGAATACGTGACAATGAAAACTCAAAAGGATGTAAAAAAGTTGGTAGCTGCATCGTCCATGATCGCCTGTGGCGTGGAGTCCCCAGTCTTTCTCCTCCCCTCCACCACCTGATCCCCCCACTACGTTCAGAAGCGACCGTCGGTGGAGCGATAGCAGCGCCTCTGGCGTGCTCAGGCCGCAGTCGGCTTTCGGAGGCTGAACCCAGCAGTACGGAGGGGTGCACGTAGATCGACGAGAGAACAACCACCCTTCCAACATCTTACGTGTTCCTCGGGTTGAGTTCGAGGGCAGGATGCAGGAAAGATCAGTTATATTATTTTTTCTGTGCGCAACCCTTCAATAAATAAAAAAACAAAATTGAATGATAAAAATAAAACATTGGGACTAGTTTCTTCCTGTATTATAACATTATTTCTTCGAACTATACGATTAAACTTCGGCATCACCTTAAGACTAAAGTTACATAGTACCAGAATTTCTGTCGTACAAATTAAGAAAGAAAAAAAGGAGTAAAATTTGCTAGAAATCGTACGAATGGTGTAGCAAGCGTGTTCATGCGACAAGGATTGTTTCCAGAGGGATAGAAAGAAAGATGGACTCATAGAATTAAAATACTTTTTAGACAAAAATACGTATGACAAATCAAACGAGAAATGAACAAACAAACGAAAGAGATTTTGTATTCCGCACATTAAATAAAATATTTTGAACGCAAACTACTCCGTCGCACGACTTCATACGAAGAGATAAGCAAACTAACCACGACCATAACATCAATTCGTTTGGTTACTTCCTACGACTTCGTACAAACTAGCACATCTCATGAACAAACATCCCTGCGAATTATGATGCAATACTCTTACACCTCTCCATAATTATCTATCGTACGTTCATAATTAAATTCCAATCTCAATATAATGAAAGTGATATCCGTTACTCTTTCAATAAGTCGGTGATATCACATTGTCCATACTATACCATTCGTTTTGTATCAAAGTGAACAGATAGGTATGCGTTACAGGCTGCATTCATGAATCTGATCAAGTTGACCCGGACACATTTTTTTACGAAAATAAGTTCCCGTTAAATTAATTTCCAAATTTGGAAAAACCTTTACCTGCCAACATTTCGGTAAATCTGTAGGATGTTCGTAGAGAAAAATCCTAATTATTTGGCGTACAATAAAATTTGACATCCAAGTATTACTCCACACATGTTTTGTTTATCTAGTTATCTATTCTATGGTACTATTTCTATTACCGTACTTAATCTTAATAGTACTTAAATAGTTCTGAAATGATTTCTCTGTGATATGAGTATATTACGTCGTTTTTTCATCCCCAAATCTAAACAATGAGAATTTCGGTAGGGTTGTTCAAGACAAGAAATAAAAATTTGGACCTGCAGTAAATATAATAGTACATGATTTACTGCTAAAAGACAAAAAATATTTCTGAGAACAATAAGAATCTTCACTGTCTGGTGCAAGCAAGGAACCATCCCATCATTCGGAGTAAAACTACGATGATGGTAAAGATATAATGTACCTAGCCAAGATTGGTTATAGATCAAATAATACCATTAAAAATTATATGAAGCAAAAATAATTATTTGTTCATTATTAAATCTTTAAATATTTTTTAATTCAACCGCTTAAATATTTCATGAATATGAAATAAAACTTTCGATTTTTGAGACCAGAATGAGAAAATGGTAGAAATGTGTACGGGATGCTTGTTAAAGGAGCACGTATTCAAAATAGGATTGACCACAGAATTTATCGCAGAATTATATTTTAATGCACGCTCGGAGTACTGTAATAGCAGAATACAAAGACAGAACAACACATGTATCAGATAAAACATAAACATACTAATTACAACTATTGTCATTTAATGTGCAATCATGAGATCGAACGGTCGACTCTCTATAATTATTTTTGACATTGAAAATTAATTTTCACAAGACATTTAGAATGATAAACAGCAGAATAGACAATATTGAAGAAAGGAAAAGCATGTAGAGTTCAGAGTAGTAGGTCGATGACTAAAATGTACAGTCACACACGGAGTAGACCCATGCTCCGCGTTGAGGTAGGGACGGCAGAACGTATTGATTTTCTCCACGGAATGCCAGGGCCGATTCCTTTGTTCCCTTCCCGTAGCACGAAGGTTGCCAGAACTTATTGACGGGCATATACATCACATTTTTGGCTGATGACACGCAGAATGGTACTAAAGATAGACTTCCCTCACTTAAGGAAAACAGTATAATTAGTACTAAAATGTTAGGAGTTATTTTTAAACAAATCATAAAAGAAGCAGGGGCGTACGTACCTAGGGAGTGGGACCAATCCAACCACGAAATTAAAAGAATTTTTTTTGTATGTCTCCTAATATTTGTATGTGCTTACACACAAAACGAATATTTATAAATAACACACTAACGTATAAGCATGTATCTATAATTCATAATATCTGTTCACGACGTATCTATTTTCACATCTTGAAAATAACTTAGAATAAATACACAATATAAAAGAAGTTTTGAAAGAAAGTTTTTGCAAATTTACAAAATTAAAAAGGAGCAAAGAAATACAAAAGAGTGTAACCGAATATGATGAGTGAAACGTCTCGTAATGTTTAGCTAGATGGAAACGGGACCACAAAAATAAAGACTATGTAAATATATATACACAAACAATGTGTGTATGATATCCCCCCTCCCCCGAAATAAAATCCTGGGTACGCCCCGGATTCACAAAGAATAACGTTCTAGTGATGTATGGATCTTCATCTCAGATTCAAAAATTTCAACTTTTCTCTCTTTCTACTACCCTGACATTGATATTCACAAATTCATAAGTTCTGTATTGTATGCGTCAATATTTTAATGCGCACTTCAAAACATTTATTGCATGGTCCGAACGGAATAAAACCGAAAAAAATACTTTTTCAAAAGAGGGGGTACTTCTTCAAAATATAAAAAAAACCAATTATATGAATATATTAATGATACATAATTATAAAGATAAGTAACTTTAAAGTAAATTAAAAGTTGAATTTTTCAGTTATTAAAGAATATTTAGGTTTCAGAGCAATATTTTTCATGTTTGACCATGCAACAAAGAAATTTAAAATCGTTTCAATGCTTTTTTTTTTGTTTTCCACTGTTCTGGAAAGATGAACATTTGAAGTTTGTATATGAAAGACTAGAGTATGTTGGTAATTTAATACGTCATGAATTCGATAATACATTCATGCAGGCATAGGTTTACAGTGATCGTTTTACAATACAACATACTAACGTATCAAAATCGTGTAATTGACGAACGATGAGTAACATTGAAGCAATGTATATCCTTTCATCTTCCCACAGAATCATATTTCCCATAACATTATTCAGAGAAATGTATTCGTAAAATCTAAAGTGAATAAAAAAATACCCCAGCCTCGTATTGAAAGTAGTAATGTTGTGTAAATAATATGGCTTTGTAAAAAATTTGTGGGGTAAATTAAAGATACATTCGGTCAATAATATTCAGGAGCCAAGAAGCTTAGAGTGAGTTTGACATAAACTCGTCAGCCAAACCTGTGATAGATTGGTTTGACGTATTATCGAAAAGAACGTCAGCAGTGACCCTATGCTGTATGTTTCTGCAATGTTTCAGAAAAAGAGTTTACGTCAGTTTTAATTATGTCCTCACAAATTTCTTGTATTTTACTAGTAATGGGTGTTGGTCACACATAAACACAAAAATATGTCAAAATAATTTTAGTAATACAATAGTAAATTTAATCGAAGTTTTTAAATACGTTCAATTTCAATAGCTCTTTACAAATCTTAATGTCAAAGTAATGAGCAATCCAGTAAGGGCTCTCTTTTCAGTCTTTCACGTTTAGGACGAAACAATAAATCTTATCTCTAGTCAAGAAAATTTGTCTCTAAAGTGATCGCAAAACTCCAAGCATTATAACCTCGAGGCATTGCCTCGATAGACTGATTTACTCGCTTTCTCCATGCATTACAAGATAAAAGGAGAGAAAATTGATGGTAGCTGTTACTGTCTTGCATTTGATGTATATTATTTCGTATCCGGGCATGAATGTCCGTAACTAGATGGGCATTAGGGTATGAACGTAGCATACCCCGGTTTTGGCTTTTGGTTTGAGGTGATGGAAATGATTATGATAGGAATGAATATTTCCTGTTTGGGGCACCGAAGACTTGCTAAACTATTCATGCCAATATTAATCATAGTCACACATTATTATTATTAAAAATGAAATATCAGATCGAAAAATGTCATCTTCAGAATTAAAGAGTAAGCTTATTGTATACGTAATTATGTAATAACCAAACACACTCGCATAACGTAGTACTCTTTTTTTGGACAATAACATTCGTCATTATACATTTTTATTTTCTCTTACTTATGAAGATGTAGTAATACAAGGATAATCAATAAATAATTTAATTAATTTTTCATTTTCTATTACTTTACTCTTCTTTTTTCATATCTATCATGAATACTCGCATGAGAATTATGATAACATTTGAGTGACACATCAGTGTCCTGGTACAAAAGGTGGCAAAAGCACCTGTCTGGGGCACTAGCATTCCTCTTAGGGGGAGGGGCAGATCACATACATCCACCCCATATGCCGTCTTTAAATGTCAGTAGAGGGAGAAGAACCACTCATCCCAAAAAGAGACAAAGGATTTTTATATCTAATTATTCAACCAACAACATATTTTACTTCAGTTCTAATATATGTCTAGTAAGAATGTGAGCAGTGGAGCTGGAGTGCGTGAGAGTTTTGAAAAGTAGACCATATCACTACTCGATATAGGCCCTGTAGTTGGTACATGGTTGAGAAAAGCGAAAATAAAACTTATTGTTATAAACAATCCATTTTTCCCATCCGAATCGAATCTCCCAAATCTTATAGCTAATGCAGCCTTACCATTTTACTTTAAATTTATGGGAAGATTCCCGAACTTCGGCTTCTAATAAGAAGGGTTCATCGCTATTCTACGAGAACATGAGTACTTACTGCTCCGACATGAGAGCTCCACACTGCCAAATTTGGCACTAAATCTATAGGTTCCATCAATGTGTCTTCTGTCTTCCCTCTTATTGTGATCCCCCCCCCCCAAAAAAAAAGAAAATCTCAACATAATCCTATTTACACCGCCAAGAAGAGTATACAGCACACTCAGTCACAGGGAGGGTTTATAACCTCTCGGTTTCAATGCATGGAATTAATTTCTCCTTTTCTTCCATATTTCCTCTGTCGTGTTAAGATAAACCGAAACTAAATTTTGGTTCCCCCTTCTCTCGAAACCAATTTTTGCTATACCATTCCCCTCCCCTTTCTTCACCTAACATAAAGTGTTGATCTACCCAAAACGATTTATCACAGATTCCAAAACAAACCCACCGTAGTCCCCAAAAGAGAACATAATTTTAAGATAGGGTTCTATACGAACACGGATCCGCCACACAGGCTTCGGAGGATACAGCGACTGGCAGATGAGACGAACAGCGTTGCCACATGGACTCATTGCAGGGGTGGGGAAAAGGAGGGGGAGGGGAAAAGGAGGGGGAGGGGAAGGAGGATGAAGAGGCGGTGGGCACTTGCCTAACGTAGAGGACCTCACGTCGCTCATCGTTCACAAGTGCGGATTGGGGACCTTGAAATACCACTTCCGCCACACATGACAGAATATTGCGATCTTTAATTTGTTTACCTGATTTTGTTCAACTTTATTATAATATTAACATGAGTATATACATGGAAGAATATTTTCATAAAAACAATATTTTAAATTCATGTCATTAAGTCTGACGTAAGGCAGCTTTAGGACTGGAGAACCAACCCCTGGGCGCAAATCTGTCTGACTAATAAAAACAGCTTTATATCCTTTAATTACCTCGAAAAAATCCTCGGATAAAATAATTATGACATAGATTTAATGAAAAAACAAATA
Source organism: Laupala kohalensis (assembly GCA_002313205.1). Taxonomy (NCBI): domain Eukaryota; kingdom Metazoa; phylum Arthropoda; class Insecta; order Orthoptera; family Trigonidiidae; genus Laupala; species Laupala kohalensis. The sequence goes on from NNCF01126451.1 coordinate 100,698, forward strand.
CAAATTGGAGTTGTAAATGTTAAAAAAGAGAACATTTTTGGTTTGAATTCTTTCTGGGGCATTAATACATTACAATGTGAAATAATAAATCATTTTTCATCAATATAGGCCAAGTAGGTTTTGCTGGATTAATTACGTAGACGATAAGGTAAAACCTTGAACACTAAATTTTACGATAGTGCCGCGATAAACTACAGTCGCATTCAGGAATTTTATTTTCAACATAAAAAGTTTACATCTTTTAAAAATAGGCAAACAATTTGAATGATTGGATTGTGACATTTTTCGGCAAGGTGAATTTAATTTTGTAGACACAAAACACAAATTATGAAAAGAACGGTTTACAAATTAAAGAACTATGTTCAAGTTGTCAGATACAATTTTTATCATTACTGGGTAATGTCATTGTAGATTCATTGAATTTCAAGTTCTGATTTTTTTGAAACTCAAACTGGGATTTAGAAGAATTAAAGACGAAACGTAGTATTTTCATTCCAAAAGAATTCCCCTCATTAAAGATAATTTAAAAGAAATTAATTGCCAAACTATATAAATTGTTTAGTTATAACGCATTTATTTAAGAATACAAATTGTTTAATTAAACATTTTTCTCATCTACAGATTGTAGTCTACCTGTACGTTGTTTCGAGACGGTGATGATAATTGCTGTTATAACTCACGACAACGTTATCAGTTGGGTATATTTTCTGAGAGATACGAAGAGAAAAGTTTCGAAAATTTCCATGTCATATTATGAAGGGTGAACCTCCCCGGCTGAAAATATTTCTCATTTTCTCTCTCTTATATCCTACATGTTGCATGTACCTACACGTTATTCGACCTTTCGCTCCCTTATCCCTCCTTATTTGCCACCATTTGCTTTAGCTCCTTTGTCAATTCTTTCTCTTTAAACTTATTTTTACTCCCTATTAACCTCATCACATATACTCGTACCTTGATAGCGCTATGTTTCTTTAAAAGATTAGTCAGAGTTAATCCATTCTCCAAGCGTTCGACGTAACGACTCTTATCTCAGCCACCTACGTGGCGTTGCTAAAATAAATTACTTGGAATTGCATGATTAAATCGGCATTTATTTTGTATGGCAAATTTTAGTCTATTTATACTACTTTTCTTCCCATACATGTGATTCATACGGGGTAGGATAAACGAGAAGAAGAAATGTTCGAATATCAAGAAATCTTAGGAATCTGCCCGACATTAATCAAGCAGAGAAACCACAAGCTGACGTCATCTCCGAGTATGTTCGAGGGCGGGAACACACCCTCTCATATATTTAACGTTCAATTTCATGGAATCGGTGTAGCGAACCACGATGCAGCGAAAATGTTGGAGGTAGTGAGCTAAGTTGGTGTTTTTGCTCACTATGGTGAATTGTACATGAGAGCTACTACTGAACAGTGACGATTCAGGAAATGAGATGTTTTTTTGTAGGGCTTTACGGCTCGTCATGAGGTCATTAGAGCCCTAAAAACTTGTACAGGTAGGGAAAATGCAGTTACGCACTAGGGAAAGCCAACATGACTCTCCCCGCGTGTGGGACTCGCCGAATGACTCAACCGTACCCACTAAAAATCCTCCAGAATTACAACACAAAACTCAAATATCAACATATCTCTAATAACAACATATCTCATAAAATATAAGAAGAAGAAGAAGAAAGAGGAAAATGTAAAGATACCTTAGCGTCGGGATCGAAAAGAACGAGAGGTGACCAAGGAAGGTCAGGAAAGAGAAAGGAAGGAGCCCCGCACAAGTAAGTGGAAGTAATGCCAAACACAGGTCGGGGCTCCGTGTTTGCCAAACACGTACTTACTAGATGTAAGTCCCCTGGGGGGGGGCGGTTATGAGATGTAGAAAAATGACATAATTGCAAATGATTAACATCATAATGACGATTACATATAGAATAGTGAAACGACGATCCTCTTGGAGATGACATGGGGTAAATTCAGGTACTGCATTTCACATTCTTGTAGTTCGAACGACAAGAAGAATCGGACCATGCACAGTTGTTGCAACTTAGATGAATTTGAGACTTATAAGCTATAAAGGGAAAGTCAACTTTGAGGAAGACGAATATGAAAACTTTCTTTATGCCACAGAATTAATCTGGAAACATTGGTTCACATGCACATCTGTATAACTTATATTGTTTGCCGTTTATTTTTTCATTATGTTCAAGACGGTACACGCAAAGAAATTAAGTTACGTTTAACACTATCGTGGTTGGTTTTATTGGATCTTACGATTATCCAATATTTTAATTATCCGAAACGTCTCTAACAACATTAGACGGATAATCGTCGCTCTACTATAGTAAGAAAGATCATTTTCTTTCTACCGAGTTCACATGACGGGATGTCGCATATATGTGCTGACTGGTGCATGATGACGATCGGGTAACGGTGTACGGTATGCAATGGGCGGATCTGTATATACACAAACTACTGGCAAAAGTCACGAAGTCACGGATGCAAGCATTCCCTACACCCTTTCCCAACAGGAAACGTGATTAAATGCGGATTTTGGAAAAAGAAAACCCGATCCCAGCTTCGTAGAAAGATCTCTCCAGGGAAAGCTCCAATTGTATCTTCCGAATGAAAGGAATACTGCAGAAACAAGAAATTACTAACTTGTATATAATATTGGTTCTAAACTGATTGTCTTGATATAAGTTTCTAGACAATCAATTTTTAATGTAATACTTTATTAGTATTCACTAATTCATGGCCGTTTTGTTGCAAGTTTGGCATCATCTTACGGGTCGCTAGAAATTGGTATGCAAAAGTAGAATTACAATGGAATTACACGACAAAAATTTAAGTACATAACAGTTACTAGACAAATAAATATTAAAATAGTTACAAAATATTTGACGATATGTGACATTAATAAGTATTAAAAAAAATTATTCATACAAAAGTGAGTGATAATTTTTTAAAATATATATCACATACCTGCCATATTTTTTAAAATGTTCCAATTATCCAAAAATTAATATCCATAAAATTTTCTTTTTAAAACCATTAAAAAAACATCACTTGTAAGAATAAAATAGTGAAGCAAGTTCACCATTGTCTAGAAACTTCCTTCATAGAGGCCTGATAATTAAAAAATGATTTGTGGTTTAAATGTATTTTTTTGTGGGGTTTTAGGGCTCGTCAACACCGAGTTCATTAGAGCCCATGCAAGTAGGGAAAAATGCAGTTTCGCACCATAGAGAAGAGCCGTAGTGACTCTTCCACGTGAGTGGGACTCGCCGAATATCTCGACCATACCCACTAAAAAACCCTCCTGAAATCAACAAATATCTAAATACAAAGATGAAAGAAAGAAAACAGAATACCAATACATTATATCAAAAAAAAGGAAAACAATTTCTAAATATTATATTTTCTAATTACAGAAACGATGAAAACAAAGAAGACAGTAAAGATGAAAAGGGAATGCAAATTTTAAACCCTCCCGAGAACTTGTGGGAGGAGCCCCGATCTACTCATAAAATTCAATAGTTTATTAACATTAACCGTTTCATTTCCGAGAATTGTTGGTAAATCTGCAGCCAGACCAATTTGTCTCCGTATACTTGAGTATCTTCTGCAATCAGTTAGTAGGTGACGCACTGTCAGAGAACAGCTACACTCCTCACAAACGGGTTCATCATCAAGTAGTAAGAGATACCTATGAGTGAGAGGACAATGTCCTATGCGCAGGCGGGTCAGCAAGACCTCGTCGCGCCGGGCTGGCCTACAGGAACTGCTCCATGACTTAACAGAAGATTTGATAAGTCAGAGCTTATTCCCTTCAACAGCTAACCACTCATAGCTCCATTCACTCAGAATCCTCAACTTGATGGAATTTATGAGATCTCGTTTTGGAATCGTGGAGAAATCCACGCGTCTTAAGGCATGCCGACTTTGCGGAAACGTCTGCTTCCTCATTTCCTGTGATTCCCACGTGTCCGGGAATCCAGCAAATCATTATGCTCTTTCCATCACTTTGCAGTGAGAAAAGTACATCCTGGATGTTCTGGATCAACTTATCAGCTGGATACATATTCTGGATTGCTTGAAGGGCACTAAGCGAATCAGAACACATCAGGAAATGTGATCCGCGGGAGCACTTTGTTGATCGCATTGCTCTCAATATGGCGTAACACTCAGCGGTGTAAACGCTGCATAAGTCACCTAGACGGTAGCCACAGGTCTTACGGGGAAATACCACGGGGAAGCCGACACCATCAGCCTGCTTTGACCCGTCGGTAAACACAGGGATATGGACCCGGTTTTTGTAGAGGATTAGGTGAAAGTATACAGTCAACATCACAGCAAGAGCGTTCTTCTTGTCACGATGCAGAAGATCGAAAATAATCTTCGGCTTGTGCAAAGCCCAAGGAAGAGACTTACTAAAACCTGGGTTAAACATTAGGTGTGCGTATATTTAAGGTTTCCAAAATTTGTTTGGAGCGATATCCAAAAGGTTTGGTTGCTCTCAGTCTGTTGTTGTAGAAACGGATGGAAGAGGGTGGATGAAAAACCGCGTTGTGCACCAGATTGTCGGGTAAACTTTGCACGTGGCAAAAGTGTCGTAGCATGAGGATTTGCCGCCGGAGGTAAAGAGATGGTTCGCCACTCTCGGCATACAAACTCGGAATGGGACTAGTGCGGTATGCTCCCGTTACTAGTCGAATTCCTGCATGGTTGACACTATCCAACTTCTTTAAATAGCTTGCACGAGCAGAGCTATATACAACACAGCCATAATCGAGCCGAGATCTTATGAATGCTCGATAAAACTGGTGCAGGAAGGAGCGATCAGCGCCCCATTCCCTGCTAAAAGGATAGAATTTGAGAACGTTGTTCCCCAGGGCGAGGTAAGGTTCTGCCAGAAGGCTTGGTCTCCTACTGAAAAGAACACAGCGTGTCTTCTCAGCAGTGAAACGGAAACCTGTCGTTTTCGACCAGTGGTATAATCTATTGAGGATGAGTTGGATTTGTCGCTCCGCACCTGTGACACTCTGTGATGAACAAAAGATAGCAAAGTCATCGACAAAAAGAGAGTGTAAAACAGGATTCTTTACAGCAGACGTTATGCTGTTTATGGCCACTGCAAATAAGGTCACACTCAAGACTGAGCCCTGAGGAACATCGTTCTCTTGAAGAAGGAGATTCGAGGTGTCTCTTCCAATCCTATAGCGGAAGAAACGTTGATCCAAAAATGACATGAGCATCAGAGGAAGACGTCCTCTAAATCCCCAGGCATAGAGTTGTTGTAAAATGCCATGTCACCAAGTAGTATCGTAAGCCTTCTCGATGTCAAAGAATATTCCGATGAGATGTTGTCTTCGGACGAAAGCATCTTGAATTGCTGATTCCAGGAGAAGTAAGTTGTCCAGGGTGGAATGGAACTTCCTGAAACCACACTGAGATCGACTTAGCAAGTCATGCCGTTCAAGATGCCAGACNTCGAGACGTCATTTGATAATTCTCTCCAGAGTTTTACCAACACAACTCGTCAAGGCAATGCTCCGATAACTACTAATGTTCGTTTTGTCCTTACCTGGTTTTAGTAAAGGGATAAGCGTTGCTTCCTTCCACGAATTAGGGAATACTCCCTCGG
>NNCF01126451.1:106408-118752 GCA_002313205.1 Laupala kohalensis
GTGTTGTGGGCTGTCGCTAGAGCAGACTCAAGTTCCCACATAGAGAAGGAAGAGTTGTAGGGTTCCCAGTTGGTGGAACGAAAGTCAAAACAAGTGCTCTCTGCTGTTTCCCTTTTTCTCTTGAAATCAGGATCGCAGTTTGCTGTAGATCTTAGGTCAGCAAAATATTCGGCCATTGATGTTGCCATTTCTCTGTTGTGTGTGAGAACCTGACACTGATAATTGAGTCCAGATATTGGGACTCAATAATACCTTCCAGATATCTTTCGGATTGACTCCCATACTTTAGTGGACGATGTAGTTCTCTTAATGGTACTTAGAAACTCTTTCCAGGAGGTGGATCTGGATTCTTTGATAGTTTTGCGCGCTTTTGCTCTAGCAATCCGATATGCGGCGAGGTTTTCCGGAGATGGACTAGCCTTAAATCTCCGCAATGCTCTACGTCTTGCCCGAATGGCGGACCGACATGCGTCGTTTTACCAGGGGACATGAGGTCTTCGCGGAAAAATGGATGTTTTCGGAATGGATTCTTCAGCGGCGTGATGAATCACCTGGGTCAGATGGTCGACCCTCTCTTGGACACTACCCGTTTCTCTGAAGACAGACGGAACGGTACTGTGTCCAATTTGCCTTACTGAGAATCCATTTCCGTGGCTTGCTTTCGGGAACAGTCGCACGTTCCTGCAAGGACAACCAGATAGGATGATGGTCGCTACCATGCAGATCATCTTCTACCTGCCATTGAAGGATATCAGCAACTTCAAGAGAGCAAATTGATAGGTCTATAGCAGTCCATGACCCCGTGCCAAATGCTAAGTGGGTCATCTCCCCGGTGTTCATTAAGCATAAATCTTCTCCTTCAAAGAGACAATTCAGCAGTCGGACCCTGGGGCAATCTCTCGACGAGCCCCACAGTACACTGTGGGCGTTGAAATTTCCAAGGAGGAGGAATGGTCGACGGAGCTGATGAATTAAATCTCTGAGGGAGGTCTCTGAAAAATCTCGTGTCGGAGGAAGATATGTAGAACACACGGTCATAGATGGTACACTGTGAATTTTGACTGCTATAGCCTGGATGTGGGTTTGTAGGAGAACTGGCGAGCGGAGGATAGTGTTTCTAACAAACACGGCAACACCTCCTCTTGCTCGATCTCCCGTGGTGTCGTCATATCCTCGCAGAGAGGGTGAGTGTTCTGGAGAAAGGTGTGTCTCTTGTAGGCAAATACAGATCGGATTACGACGCGCTAAGAGTTGTAACTCTTCGCGTTGAGTTCTATAACCATTAAGGTTCCACTGAAGTATGGAAGACATTACTTTTTGGAACCTCCGGGGTCAATTCTTGATTGTGCATTTCCGCGTCATCGTCGGACAATGCACATTCCGACTAGGAGGCAGGAAGAACAGAGACATTCTTCATTCGTCTCTGTGACTTCTTCAATGTTGTTGGCTTTGATTTTATGAAGTCAACAAGGTTCAGGGATTTAGCCTTCGAACCTTGCTTGGCTTTTTGTTTGTTTAATACTGGAAGAAATACGTGGTACACTGCTGGTCTCCGTCTGTGCATTAGATGGACGGGGTGTGGAGGGAGTCTTCGGTTTGACTGGAGTATCTAGAATATTTCTCTTGCCGCATTTGCACTGGCATGTGCACGACGTTGTCGTAGACATGTCAGTGAAATCGGCCTGGATTGACACGCTCTTCTTGATTATAGAAGTCTTAGCTGCGGTGGAGTAACTGGTAGAAAATACAGGGTATAAAGCCCTGTATTTCTTCCGAGCTTCACCGTACGGGATCTTCTCCGTAGTTTTGATCTCTTGTATTTTTTTCTCTTCGAGAAAGGCGACACACTCCCTGCTCCACACCGGGTGGGTGCCTGTGCAATTAATGCACTTAGCAGGCCCTGGGCCCGAGACGCCGGGTTTGTGTGCTTCCTTCCCGCATTTACCGCATGTTTCACGGCCCTTACAAGATGTTGTTGTATGTCCAAACCTCTGGCACTTGAAACAGCGCAGAGGATTTGGAACAAAGGGTCGCACCGGCAGGTTAAGCCATCCAGCTTTAATATCCTTTGGTAGTTGGGGACATTCAAAAGTCAAGACGAAGGAACTGGTCTTCTGTAGAACACCATTAACCTTCCTTATGAACTGACTGACCTCAACTACGTGGTCAGCCTCCCATTCCGCAACTAGGTCTTCAGTTGACATATCCATAATATTCCTGCAACTTACGACCCTCTTGCTGCGATTAAGCGCAGCATGGAGCTCGCACGCCACAGGGAACTCTCCCAACTTTTCACACTTTAACAGCGTTAGGGCCTGTTTGTTGGAGTTGGTTTCCAACAACATGGATCCATTTCGTAACCTTTTGATGTTCTTCAGTGTACCACATATTCCTTGAAGTCCTTTATAAATATAAATGGGCGAAACTTTTTCCAAGGTTCCTTCCTTTCTTTTCATTATAATAAAAAAATTCTCGTAAGGAATGCTTTGTAACTTTTCTTTATTTTGTGAAGCGGGAGGGCTGGCAACCCTCGACCGCTTCGAAGATCCTGAGGCGTAATACTTACCCTGCTGCTCGCCCATTCTGCATGGCAGGGAAAAACAGGAATCATTCATTTTGTCCCACGAGTGCGGAGGAAATAAATGTCCGGTGACGTGGAGCCCCCGCATCACGCCACTAAGCCTTGCTCAACTGAGGTGCGGCATTTGCCACAGAGGTTGTCCGCTAGCGAGTGTTTGTCCTCAACACCCATTCACCTCATCGGCGCGTAACACACCTTGAGGTTGAGGGTTTTTTTAATAGTGGTTTAATCCTTCCTCGCGACCTGGCCAATGAAGGCAAGATCTCCGCTCTTCAAAACACGCAACTTTCCACCATCGCACCAATGGTGGTCGCTGAAGCATGTCCAAAGCTTACGGTGTCCGAGGACTGGTGGCGCAATACCAGTCCCCAGCTCGGGGCCGTGGGTTTTACAAGCATTCGAAACTGAGCGCCCTACGAGGGAAAGAAGAAGAAAGAGAAGAAGGGGAAAATGAAAGATACCCTAGCTCCAATAGTGTCGGGATCGAAAAGAACAAGAGGCGACCAAGGAAGGTCAGGAAAGAGAAAGGAAGGAGCCCGGCACAAGTAAGTGGAAGCAATGCCAGACTCAGCTCTGGGCCCAGTGTTCGCCAAACACGTACTTACTAGATGTAAGCCCCCTGGGGGGAGGAGAAGAAGAAATAGAGGAAAGAGAAGAAGAGGAAAATGAAAGATACCCTACCTCTAATAGCGTCGGGATCGAAAAGAACAATAGAATTATAATAATTGTGGTCCACAACGGTCAGGCGGGCATATGCTACACAGTTCTGTGCTGTCTCTGCGTTGCGTCTCAACTCGCGCTGCTCCCATTTACAACACGAAGTCACAGAAACTGGGCAGACCCTGCGCTGCGTACGCGATTGCGTCTTACTGAGCGCCCCGGTTTCGGTTCGCTCATTCGTGAGATTGTAATACAATACGAAAACAACACCTATCCATGATGGGAAAGAATATGCAAAAGGAATTACAACTCGCCATCGAAAGAATAAGCATAAAGCGATGTAAGAAATAAGTATTAAATACGCACGGATCATCGTTTCCTAATAGTAACGATCTTTCAATAACAGTGAAGCGCACCAACAGGGATTTATTGGGCGAGTATCCTCGGTTCAGTTTTACCAAACTAATTACTGTCATTAATATACCGATGTATAAATCTACTCCCAATTCAGCAAATATTTGTTATATAGGATATAGTACAATTTTAATAAATTCAAAACAATACGAAATAAATTAAAACAAGAGAAGAATCGTACAACGATTTCTCAGTATTTTCCAATTTCAAATTAAATAGTAACTGCATGGTTCCTTCAACCTTCTGACACCAATAGTTCTCAATGCCATATTCAGTTTCAAAACTATTGTTATTGATATATAAAATCAAAGTGTGTTTAATAACAATACAATAAATGACAATATGAACAACAAAACATAATGTGTTAACGGAATACGTAGAAAGTTCATAAAAATCACTTTTCACCTGCCAAACGTAATTGTCGAACCATCACACAACAGAAAAAAACATCCAGCACACCTCAGCTAAATGGTGGAATCAGTTGATTTTATTGATTTCCCAGCCGTAATGTGTCCGGTGTGAGAAAATATGACCGCAATTTTATTGATACAATTCTAAAAGGGAAATTGGATGTTGTAGGGAACTAATTAAAGCTCATTGGTAACAAATGATTGCACGAACAGAGACTTCATTGGGGATACGCTCACCCCTCGGGAACGTCATAAATGCGAGTGCAAATATGAACCGTCCGAATGGGGTATTCCGTATCAGATCGACTGGCTCTCAACAGTGATAGCACCAGTTCCACGTACTATCAGATGACCGCGTTTCGAGGACTCTGAGAGCAACATTCAAATGTTTTGCGCTTCACGCTTTCGTTGCAATGAAAGTATTTAAGACAACCATTCTACTATTTTATCATAATGGTAGATAAAACGTGATGCTCTCAGATATGGACTTTGTTATTCTATCAATACGCGACATTTAAAAGAATAATGAAACAAAAACTGAGGAAAAAACTGTTCTACCGCAGTTTAGAAGTGTAAGCAGTAATACGTAACTGAAGATAACGCGATTCTCGTCAAAGGAAGAATCAAAATAAAATTTAAATTAATTATCACGTTTTAAATCCAAAAATAAGAATAAGTAATGTGAATTATTAATTACATAGAACTCTTTCGGATAATGTTTTCAAGTTTCATGAATAGTGACAATTTGACTTCAGCCAACGCGGATATAATACAGTAGATGAGGCCATATAAAGCAGCTAAGTTCTTACCAATATCACTATACGGAACGAGTTGTTAATTTGTTTAATAGTTCATGGCGATTGAACTGGCATAATGAATTAGTTTTCAAGCACTGCGGTTCCAATTCATGGCAAATATGCTTGTCAAATAAGTCTTATAACATAAAAAGGAGAGAGACTATAAATTAAGATAAAAAAGGTCCAATACACTAATTGTTTCAATAAAAAGTGAAAAGATAAAGAAATTTAATTTTAACTGACTTTTAGATTAAAGTTTAAGGAAGGGGAGTTAAATGTTTTGAGAATAAAAACTGACATATTATCTGTAGATACTCGTCGGGTCTATAATGACCTTGCGGTCCCAAAATGTTAAAAACAAAAAAAAGACTATTAATTTTGAAAATTAGTCTTTGAATTCATGTTCGCTACGCGTTGCTTGCAAGAATGTTACGTTTTTGGGAACAGTGTCGCCAGGAATGGGGATATTCTGCATGATATATGAAATATGGATGAGAAAATTCCGAATTATGACATTGTTCATAACGTAGAAAAACAAAATTAAAAAGTATATTATGTCACAATTTACTGAACTGTTACAAGTAAAATAACTTTTAATTTAAAAAGTAACTTATATTTTGTTCAGTAATACGTCATAGTGTAGCGGTTCCCAACCTTTCCAGCATGAGCTCCCAAGACTATTGAAGAATAGTAAGCCCCCTCTAGCAATTTGTGTTCAATGTAAAATATGTAATTAGAGTTATGAATGTTCTATTTTAAACATACGTAAATAAATCAATAAAGAGAATAATATTCAAACTATACGAATTAGAGTATAATTTATTCTAAATCACTTTAATTCAGTCTACTTGAAGTCATTAATTTAACTGTTATTAAGCTTTATTTCCTTATAATGTTTACACACAAATACAAAACAAAATATTGCCAAATATTTAATAATTGAAATTGAGAATATTACCGAAAGAAGAGAAAATTTTGTATTTAAGAGAAAGTTGATACTGATACAATACTTTTTACCCTCCTTGGCACCATCCCATGCTCCCCGTGGGGATCGAGCTTCCAAATCGCAGCCATAGCGCATTTTGTCCAGAACCCATTGAGGATCGTATGTTACGCAATTTCCTAATACAATGTAACACCAGAGATCTGCGTTATCGTTTCATCACGAAAGGGCCATCCCACCATCCGGAACACTCCAGAAGCTCAACGAAGCGACGCTATCTCGCACTCGCCCATCGAAACGCGCGCTTATCGATAAGAAGCGATAACACAGTGAATATAAATCGCCGCTTCTTTATGCGGCGGCATGCGCTGTAATCGCCAACGAAACACTTACAAAGTAGATAGCTTTTCCTTTTCAGAGAAAGCGTGCGGAACGAGCTGTGAATATTTTAGTCCAATGCTGAAAAAGTTGTTAGGTAAAGCTGACAACCCTTAAGAAAATTGCAAACATATCGAACATGCATTCTTCATTCGGTCTATATATTCGATGAAACGAGGTTGGCACTGAGACATAGAAATCAATCGCCGTACAATCAGGACCTGACACAACAGAATCATTATCAAAGTTACCACGAGTATGCTATTCAAAACCCCTAACCCCAAAACCCTAAGAGATTCATCTATAATGGAGATAGCATATTCCAATGAAAATCACGGTTTAATGCGGTTCAAAATATTACAATTCTTCATTATTTGCAACTTCCCAGAATGCATGATGAAATCTCTTTGCATACTGGGAAGGAATTGAACTTATTTTCTCCATATCGTTATCAGTCCCGAGAAATCGAATTCTACTTCTTCGATCATTAGAAATAATTTCCTTGACAGAAGTACATTAGTACCTATATAGAATATCCATATAAAATTTCATTACCAAAAATTATTTTAAAATTTAACACATCATGGTGTTTATAAAAATGCTGCAAAATTAACATTACTGCAATTTCATTTAAATTCTCTAAACAGAACTTCCTCAAAACAAATAGACCTAAGCAGACTAAAAATTCAGTACAGCACACAACTTTTTATGCATACAAATATTTTGAACTTATAAATTAAATTCAAGATATATATTAACGAGAAGACTCTTTTTCTTGGCCTTCGACAGATTATCCAAAATTTTGTATTACTGGGGTTCGTATTATAAGAGTTCTGTTATCAGGGTGATGGAAGATGAATTGAAGTTCCATAATTTCGAAATAACGATAGGAAAAAGAAACGTATTAGATTAACACATCAATATTTCAATACATATTTCATTTGTAATGCTTACCCTTCGTCTCTCTTAATTATGCAAGGCAGCGAAATAAGTAAGACTTGAATCTGCGACGCAGTTCAGTTTATGGATGAATACAGAGAATGAATACAGATACCACCTACGACTTTCACATCGTACTCAATGTATTGTATAATATTATTTGTATAATTCATATGTTTCATGTACTATTAAACCAATCAAAGAAACAAACCCAAAAAGAAGAATACGACGTATATTCTTTTGTAGGTTTCAATTCTTGAGGAATATTTCAATTCATCGTCAGAACGTCTACAGTACATTGTTCCAGAAACAATATCCATTTATTGTTAGTATCAACATTTGCTATAATAGAGATAACAATGTGTACGTTCCAAAATTATATTATCATCAAGGGATCTAATGACATTGAAGTTGTCGAACCGTAAAGCCCGAAAAAAAAGATATTGTCACATATATTACGATAGTACTTATTTTAAAGGGTTGCGTTACACCAAGACCGAAATAGGTGGCAACGTTGAGTTTATTGCGTTTAAGAACAAAAGTTTTCGATTCTACGTCTCCCATTTCCGATTGCAAATATCTTTAAAAAAATTGCAAGTTCAGTTTTCAAATAGACAGAACATAAATAAACTGACGGTACTAATTATAAAAGAATTATGTCACCAATATATTACTTTCCCTACAGATTTTCTTTCTTTTGAGATGACGATCACAAATAAGTAGAGAGTTGTATTAAAAAAGGAGTTACCAAGACAAACTTAATTCATATAAATTCCATATAAAGACCATCAATTCATATAAATTCTTAATAAAAGGTAAAAAAATCCGTAATTCATTAAAAAGTTAAAAAAGCCAAGGGAATCTGATGGACAATAAAACTCATCTAGTGCCAAGGATTGTGAAAAATGATCGTAATTCACCAACAAGTTAGAAGAGCCAAGGAAATCTGGTGAATCAATAAAACTTATCTAGTGCCACGAATTGTATTTTTAAAAAAAAGAAGAAAAAAAACAACCAACTTGCCTGTCTTCTCGTAGTCGAGCATCGTTCTCGGAGGCAAGCAACAGCCAGAAGCGGTTTCTTCACAAAGAGGTGAACTCAGGTCTCCTCCTCCCAATGTAGAGCTTCCTTGTTCCTCTCCCCGCCCTCTCCCACCCAGCGGCAATGCTCTCGGGTGAGTCACGGCACCACTTCGCTATTTTATGCTTTTCTATGATTGCTGCTATGTTGCATCAGCTAGCGATAACACCCACATGAGTAATGTTTCTGGAAATGACTTCAAGTCTGATCATGAAACACGTCACGATTATCACCAACCTCATACGAGAAGTTAATTTAACTCCCAAAAGAGCATTATTATCTACTACTCCTGACCCAATTGGAGTACGTACATCGCTTATGTAAATACATAATAGAATTTCTTTAATTCAGCTCACAGATGGGTTATATAAAAACTTTTAAGTGCACTACGAATGCAAACACAGTACAATAAAGATAAAGAACCGCATTGTCCCGGACAAAGTGCGAGGGTTTGGATGAAAACACTCGTTCCCGAAGAAAATGAAGCCATGATCTTGAGCTTATGCATTGTGTGGGTTTAAATCGTAATAACTGATCAGCAGTAAACATTAATCTATTTTAACAGTCCTTTGTTAGCTTTTCGAAATGGTTTAAAATAGATTACTTAATGTAGTACTAATAGTTGAGGGCATGAGCGCAGCCTATATAATCAAGGTGAAAGTAAAAAAATCTGGATTGTGTCCCACTCAAATTTCCAATAATAATTCATAACAGAAATTCATGGCACTCAACAAGTTACACACAATAACATTTTAAGAAAAAACTTCAGAAAAAAAGAACATGAATTATCTTCCACATTAAACTCTTTGCAATAACCTAATAGGCAGATTTAAAATAAGCGCCTCCAAGATCTTTAATTGGAAAATTAAAATCCTTCCTTGCGTAATAAATTTTCGTTGCATCTCGAAAACGCTGCAACTTACAGGGATGCGGTTTAGCAATCTATACGCAGAATTAACAGACCAATCTAAAAAACCCTGTGCATATTTTCAAAATTTTGAATTTTAAGAAACCGGAGGTGGAGCGTGGTGTGTAAATGAAGTCGGTATGAGCTGTCCAGAAATAGGTTTGTATTCCCAATGCATTCAGAGTCAAATCTCAAGTTTGGTTTCGATGCATCAATTTGTTTGTGAGTAATCGGGGGACCAAATTCCTTAACACATACGACATCGGACATCATCGCCAAAATCTGAAAATACACCCTCCTGGAGCCAATTCGCAAAGATACGAAGAGATCTCGAATTTTTTTCCCGGCCGATTACTATATTGAATAAAATGAAACAAGAGATGAATGCGATTCGCATTTTTTCGGGAGTAAATTATAAATCAGGTCAATACATTCACTTGCGAATCTAACATATTTTATTTGAAAATGTAGTAAGCGGGGAGATATAACCGCTACTTCAGCATAATGGCCGTTTTGACAATAAATTTATAATAATTATGTATATACAATACTTTCGTTAACTTAAATTTTGTTCTGTATATCGGTTACCCATAAAAACTTGTGATTCACTGACTTATCAGTGTCTGATATAAAATGCTTATTTAAACGAGAGAGTGGCCATCAGTCCTAGTTACCTAGCAGTGGACACCACAAAGCGATGTAAATACGTATACTCGAGGAAGAATGGAGGAAGAATACGTACACTCGACAATTTTTTCCTTAACATTACAAACACTCGTATTATTTCAATAATGAGATGGCAGGGTAAAGAACTTAATTGAAGGAGTGGGTGGATGAAGGGGGAGTGTAACAGCAAGAGTGTTTTGATATATTTAGCCTTATAGTTTTCATTGCGGTACTTTTTTTGTTATTATTTTATTGAGTTTTTACTAAAATATACTATTCTTGTAAGTGGTAAAAATTGTATTCAGTTTAAATTCTTGTTCTAATAGCAGTTCAAAAAATAAAAATAAAATATATCTTGTACATATCATCTTAGGTATATGGTATATAAGAAGGAGGAATATGATATTTCACATTACGTACCTCATTTATCCGCTAGAGTTATATTTGGTAAAATTAAATGACAGCAGGAAGAAGGTGTGTGGTAATTTTATTACATACATCCTTCTTTCATTAGAAATATACTTTGTTGTTGTCATATACCTCCTTCATTACACTAGTTAGTATCTAGCTTAATAAGTCTCCTAGAACGGCGTTCCAAGTACCAAAAAAACAGCCCAAATAATACCTTTTTTCATCCCTGATAATAACTCAATTTGAAAAAAAAAGAAGTTTCATATCTCCTTCACCCACTCACCCCTTTAATTATGAGAGTAGTGCGCAAAATACAAGTTAAAAGAATATTGTCACATCGACAGCAAAAATATGCTTGGCTATACCACTCAACTTCCGATAACGTTTTGGATCAATTCCTATTTTAAAATAATGAAGAAATAAAAAAAGACATCTGTGCAATATTCCATTCATAAAATTACTAGCTGACTCTACCCGGTTTCGCAAGTGTGTTCTGTTGTTGTGATACGGTATCATTTGTTTTAATTTAGTGTGTATAAAGCACATTTCAAACGAACACCCGAATGTCTTGAAAAGTTTGATATATATATATTTGTGATATCACATTATAATTCATCTTTAAATTACGAAATTTACATCCTTAGTGAGACACTACAATACACAAGCAACATCCACTAAAAATTTAAATTTTAGATATTTTTCTCTCCATTTTGATAATTGAGTATGACATTCGGGACAATGCACCCAACATTATTATTCCTTTTCATCCATTAAAAATTAAAACATTTCAGTAGTATTTCATATATTTTGATCAATCTGCACATATAGAATCTGAGATGATACCTCTGTTATTTTATAAATACAGTGAAAGTAGTTTTCCATGTCATTAGATCTAGCGACATACTCCTGAAAACATTTCTACTCCTTTGCACTCTATAAAAATTAAATATTGAAAAACAGTTTTAGGAATTTGTAATAACGACGTTTTCATAAGAAACGTGACTTAATACCTCATTTAGTTCGTAAAATATAGTGAAAATTCGAAGAAAAAAAAAGATTCTTATCTTTTCCCCCTTTCACCTTATAATTCTCTTCAAAACTTCTTTCTTAGTAAGCTTTTGCTTACAAAAAACATGAAATGCTGTTTCTTAAAATAATGAGATGCTCAAAAAGGACCCTTTTTTTTAGCTATATTCAGAAATAATTCACTTAATCTCAAATTCTAGAATGTATAACACATTGGAGCAAAGCATGTTATTTAAAACAACAACAACAAAAGGCGGAAAAATTATAAAAGAAGTGAAGGTATTTGTAAATCGGACTAGTATACACATCAGACTGCATCAACGAGCTAACCTATTAAGAAAAAAATTGTATTGAACACACCTAAGACGTCAAGTATGTAAGAATAAATAAGTAAAAATTAAACGCTAGAAATTTATGTGAATTAACATTTCTCTGAGAGTCATTTCATTTTCCTCAGGAAACTCTTCAAAAGTATACAGAAAGTAAAAAAAACACGGTTTCCGCTTCAAACTTGTATTTACACACCAGATACGATTTTTTTTTTTGGTTGATTAAACTGTTGAAATGACCATTTCATCTCATAAAAAAGAGGAAAGAAGGTCTAACAAAATTTTGCGTCTTCTTTGTCCATGGTAGAATATGCTTCAAAGGGAAGAAAATCAGCGGAACGGAATCGACTCGGGCGGCCGGCAGAAGGCAAAGAATGAATCTTCTTCTGTGTTGAGAAATGGGATTTGGCGGCCTTTCGCGTTCGGCAGTTCATCAAAATCTATCGGTCCATCTCCGAAGGCAAGGGGAAAAGGGAAGAGTACCGAAAGGGTCCGAAGATACTGGTCTCTGATTCAAGTCACTTCGTAAATAAAACTGGAGAAAGAAGACCTTTAGAGAGGAAGACCTGCAGGAAACGATACGAACCACAGATTTTTGGAAACACAGAAGGAAATCTGGACGAAAAGCAAAGATGTAAAAAAGTAGAGTTAATATGGTAATATTCTAGACGATCCACACAACTGGCGGGTTTACATGCCCTCAGTATACTTGGTAATTGTGGAGCTTTAGCAACATTATCAAAGCATGATAAATTAAAAGTCGTTTTCATGTTGCTCATTTCTTTATTGGTATTAGAAAGCTT
>NNCF01126451.1:118868-185533 GCA_002313205.1 Laupala kohalensis
TCAGTGTATGTTACTGATGATGGTTGCTATGCAGCCGAAAAAGCTTTCTAATACCAATAAAGAAATGAGCAACATGAAAACGACTTTTAATTTATCATGCCCTCAGTACTTTGATTTTTAATTTTCTTCTTCTCAAGATATGTGCAGTTTACGAAATTTACTTATCTCATGTACTAATATACTTTACAATTGCATTATAATGCAGATTTACAGACTAAGTTTCTCGTTTTCTCACCTGATGCAAACACAAACTAATTGTCCATGAGTGTTAGAGTTACAATTTGACTGAAACTGATCATGCTTGAAAGGAAATTAGAGAAATAAAATTATTCAATTACTTTTTAGACACCAGTTCGGGTTTTTCTAAAGTTTGATTTCCATGCTCCAGAAAAGACTCGCACAACAGTTTTGAATGTAGCAAGAAACTGTAAAGTAAGAGGAGCTTACACTTAAAGCCAATGCTTTCAGATTGCAATTGCAAACATGATGTTTGATGTTCTCAGACGATGGACTGTTTTATGCTTGACATTCTCGGGTGCCTTTCTAATCAATAGGAAGTCGAAATTACGCTTCTTATTAAACTACTGTCCATGTCACGACAAAATACGAAAGGCCCAAAATCCAGTAGCGACAAAACCCGAAAAGTCAGGTAGGCTTATCTCCAATGAGGAGTGAGCAGGGGCGAATCCACGATTTTTTTGGGGGGGGAGGGGGCTCGATCGATTGGTCTGATATCCCTCCCTCGAAAATCTCACACATTTGGTCGTTTCAGGTCATGTCGCTTTCGGTTTTTGTCACAGATCCTCACTGACTTAATAGATTGTTCCACGTTGCTCTGCGCTGTTACTGAGTGGTTGAGAACATGGCTGATAGTGACAATCTTTCAATTAAAAACACCTTATAAAATATACCCTATAAAACTTAGCGTTAGATGACACATAGAATAAAATCACTCTTCCCCGCCATCATGCAGTGTAACTATATGGAGCACCCTCTTCCCCTTAAAAGGTGTATTTAACGGTACGTATCTTTACGTTATTCAATTGACGTTAGACCAAGAGATACTAGAAGAAAAAAAACTACATGAAGACTGGCGAAAAAATAATCATCTAAGTCAAATAGAGAATTCACTCATTCAATTCAATTTCGAATCGTCTATTGTAGTATTTGTAAATGGGAAATGTAGAGTGCAATTGAATCTATATGGGGCAATAGGATGTAGGAGCTAGGGGTTATTGTTAGTAGATAGGTCGGTTACCTTGGTCTACCAACAACTTGGCCCAAATGGAAGTGTTCGGAATAGTTACTAATAGTAAGAGGTAGTGATACTAGGAGTATTAGGCGGTGGATTGAAGAGGGGAGTATACTTTTCAATTTTATATAATATCTTCCAGCTGAGTCTCCGAAGTTCCTTTAAAGAACAGATCATTCGCTATGAGTCTTTTCTTCTTCCTCATCTTCAACTTATTAATTTCTTACTTATCGTAGGAAAAAAATGTTCAGATTCACATTTTTCTAGCTGTCCATCCCCTTTTTATGTCTGCCAAAGTTGACTATTTTCTCACAGTCCATTTACGTATTTCTTTATCCTCCTATTCGGGGACTTTGTATCCTGATCTTTAAGTAACTTACTTTTCCTCTATGTACAAAACCGCTTCAGTTTGGCTCATTTCTGTTATCTTCTTTCTTTGAGAAGTCACGCGTATTCTTCGGTGTGTACCCTTTTCCCTTTCAGTTCACGTGAGCGGTGCGTCAAAGCAGTTCTTTCTTCTTCCGCCCTCCGTCGCGGAGACTTTGCTTTGCGTGGAGCAAAAAGAGCAAGTAATGAATGTCCACCATGTCCCTCACTCATAGACGTTTTTGAACATGTAAACCTCTAGAGTTAAAGAGCTCACTCACAGACACACATACCTGGTCTACCAGGATTTTAGAAAAGTTCTTTATTATATACATTTTACAGTGGCGGATCTATGGGGCGGGCTAAGGGGACGATAATCCCTCCCACTGAATCTGATCTCTTGACAGAATTGAAGTTGATAAATAGCGTACTTTGTTAAAGTGTTAACAGATTGATAATTGTTATAAGTTAGAATTGTTATTGTCATTAAAAATGTAACTGTTATTGTCATTAAAAATGTAATGTTATTGTCACTAATAATACAATTGTCATTAATGATACCAGATTGTTAATTATTTATGTAATGCATTTTATTTAAAGGTAATATTCATAAAATTTGTGTTGTAAAATCATAATTTTTAAGCAAAAGTGCTCCCCGGTTAACTCCCCCTCTGATTACGATCTACGTCCGCCACTGACGTTTAATCTGATTTATTTTTCCATTTCAAAACGAAGGTTATGAGGGGTGAACTCCAGCAAAACTCATAAAAATCCGTGTTAAAGAATTTCCGAATCATAATAATCGAGTAAAATTTGAAACATCAAAGAAATTATTTATTACAAGTTATGAATAGGGTATCCGATTGCGAATTCTTCGTGGAATATTTCGTAAATTTGATAACAAACATTTTATTGTATCGCACTCTTCGAAGAAATTCGTAGACCTATCAGTTTTATATAATGGTAATATAAGATATTAGAACGAACTAACTTATTTTGTGAAGTGAATTCTAATATAATACGTTACAGAATATTAATATTAAGTTTCTCTTCTTTACCATTTCCGGTTTACAATGAACGAATTTATTTCTTGATTTGCCGAGTATTTTATTTAGTTACAGACAAATAGCGTTAATTGTATGAGAAAAATGAATAATATAAACAAAGCACAAACAAAGAAATTGATACATAAATAATCCAACAACAGTTGGACTCTTGAACGAAGATGTTCCTTCTTCCTAATCATACTTCAATATTTCCATGTATTCCGGGTCAAAGCATATTTTCCTACCAATAAGTTGAAAAGTATTTGGAACTTCAGATACACACTTGAATATAATTCCCAAATTAAAAAACAAATAAACATTGCTGTTAATTTTATAAGCGGAAGTCTATAATCTCGTTTTTCATTTCTTCCTATATCATTTTAATTTGCTAAATGGTTGTTAAAAAATGGACCTCATGTATTCTTCAAAAATCATTACGAATATTTCCCGACATTAACATCAAGTATTGCCGCACAACGCTCAGAGCTTTAATAATCCTGAACCGGACCCTGCCACTGAAAACCAATCAGATGTAACGTATCTCTTGTTTTTCTCGGGGTGAGTTACATCGTTACGTGAGCGATCAATGATGCAGCTGTGTGATGTACACAAGAACTCGAGCACGCTCCGATGCTCGTCACAAAGCAAAACAGCGAGCGCTGGGACTCCAGCTGGAGACTCATGAACAGCGGCTGTTCATCTACCAGATTGACTATTGTTATGCACTATACTCTTGGTTCCAGCAGCCATGTCTGAACGGTATCCTATATCGAATACTCACAACAAAGGATGCAAAAAGACTGATTAATAGCAGTATAGTTAAGGATTACATTCCTTTCATATCACAGCTCACAAAATTTGCAAAATCCAATTTTCAAGGAGCTTTTGTTTGGGGGTGGGGCACGGGCCAAAAATTTGCATACTGTCATTTGAGAAAAAATCCCTCAATTGTTTCCACGACTGTTCAAAATTACGATGATAATCATAATGCCTATCAATTTACAAATGTTTCTTTGAAGATGTTAATAAAAGAAAGTCTGCCAATCTGTAAATATGCATTACTATGAGTAGCGGGATTTAAATAAAGAACCAATACATTACAAGAGCATGATTTATCATCCATGTATTACATGATTCGTTAAAATTTGCTCTTTGTGAATATTTCTGGTCCTGTCAGAATCGCATTCAGCACGACGTAAGTTGTGTTAAGAAGACTTTATTACATAAAGACATTGCATAAAATTTTTCTTGAAAATAAAGAGTAGTTTAAACACTAACTCATATACAAGAAATAATCTATATACATAATACCATTTTTTTCATTCTTACTCCGAACTATGATGAAAAATAAAAATGAATACTACCTCAGATGTAATCATCAAACATTCAGACGTTCATGTGAAACATCAAAAAAGAGTTGTAGTTTTAAGTCCCTAGGTAAAGAACACGGGTGTTGCGAAGAGAGGGTGACTGGGTGAGCAGATGTAGAATTATTAACATAATTTTATTCGTATTGTGGTTGGTAAGTTTTTAAGTTTCTATTTAGCAAACTTAGTAAAATCGAGTGAAACGGTAGGGAAGATACCAATTAAAACTCCCGAGCGATTCTGGGTAAGTTAATCTAGTAAAATTATATAATCAACAAGCAGGACAATTATGCAGGAGAATTGGCAATCTGGACTGTCTAAGTGACGCTGCATCGAATTATTTAAAATAAGTTTCAAATAATACGTCGCGGTGTCACACGGACAGCCCAGACGTACATGACTCCAGCCGCTGAAGGTTTCGCAACAATCAAAGAGAATTATTGAACAAATCCAAAGAGAAACTAAAAAAATGAGAAAAAAATTCTTTTGTTCATCGATGGAGTTCGAGACGGAGAAAAGTTTTATAGGATCACTGAAACATAATGGAGGGCATTCACGTCCAATTAACTCGCAATTCTCAGAGTTCCATCGATTCATCGGCTCTAATCACATTCACTGAGCCGGTCTTTGTGAATGTCAACGACGGATTCTCTTCTCAATTGAAACCTGGTTTCAAAACCGATCCTCGATGCTTCAGCGAGACGCACCGGTCCTTTGTTCCAAAGCAGAGATCGAAATCAGGCGCTGTCGCCGGTTTGCATTCGCCCGTTCCCTGAATACGCGATTCTATGAACAGCGCGGTTCACGTACTAAAGATAACTCATTTGTACAACGCCTTTGGAGTCGTTAGTTCGAAAGCAGTACACAATTTCTCTGGGGCAAAACTCTACTTTTGGGGTCTGGTTCACATCGTGTCCAACAAAATTAATCTGATTTCAATGCTTAACAGGGAAATAATTTTAGTAGACTAATTTTACCAAAAAATAAACATTAATTTTATTTGACGAAAAATCCGTTTTAAACGTGGATAATAACTTATGGGTTTCCAAATTTACGAGATAAAAAATAATGGCAAATTATTTATTTTAAACGAATGAATATGTGAACTCGTTTATTTTGCCGTCCGGGAACTATTAAAAAGATAAAGTGGGACATTATAGCGAAGTATATAACTCGCGCAAACTAGACAAAATAAGACAAGATATCTACACTTCAAATTAGGAATGTTGAGATACGTCCGACTAATGACACCTTTAGGTACATATTTGGATCAGTCAATTCCGAACATTTCCTTGAGTGGAAAAAATAAAGTTCGGAATCTTCGATAATTTTTCATTGTTTGATCAGGAAGATGAACTTGTTTTTCGAATCCGAAAGTACCAAAATGATTCAGCTGAATAAGTCATCTTCCAGGGAACCAGAAACTCCCATTTTTTTTTGTCTTTCGCTAACGAGATCGAACACAAGATACCATTCCTGACAAGAGCGTTTTCGCCTAATCCGCACGCATCCTGCGCTCGAGTGCCGACAATCGACTAATCGAATCTCGATAGCGTGTCGCATTCCAGCAGACGACGGCGGCACGCGCCACGGCAGAAGTAAGGGTGAGGGAGCAGCTGCCAATATGAGCGAACCAGAGACGGAACACAAGGGCTGGTTGGCACGGGCTCTTCAGAAATTGGGGTGGTCGACGGGGGGTTGGAGAGGAGGGTGACAGGAGCTGATGGAATTGCCCACGGGTGGCCTCAAGGCATTTCCGGTACAGTTGGCAGTCCTGGAGGGTGGAAAAGGGGGTTGAGGGAGGGGCGTCAGCTGCTTTCGCCGCCCTCCGTTGCACAATGAATGATACAGACGCTGGCGTGTGAGCTTGCGGAGGGGTAGCGCGATGCATTGATGGAGGGGTGGGGGGGTTGCAAGGCGACTGTATGAGGGTGCGGCGAAAGGAGTGGGTTATTCTGGGAACGGGTGGTCGGAACTGTGAAGGGAGGAGGGGAGGAACGGTGATTGAAGTGCATAGGAAAGTAAAGGGTTCGATAGAGGGGGGCATTGGAGTCAATCAGACAATGATATGACCCCGCACCCGAAAAAAGGCATATATAAGTATTGATTATGCAAATTTAATAGAAGAATTCACTCTCTTAAATTCAAAAAATAGTTTTCATAATCTGGAGTGTTTTGGGAAAGACTATTGATCCATCGATTAAAAATTCTTTTTGTTTTACAAAATTATATTTATTTCTAGCAATGCAAGTCACAGAATTTTCTCTCAAAGCACTTTTAATACGAAACTGCGTGAAAATAATTATTGAAACTTTATAAAATAATATTTTCATTAATTATAATCTCTACCAAGGTCATTACATATCTCAATATCACAAACAATCTCCAACTATCGACATATTGTCAAAACTTATCATTTACAATCGTATTCCTAAGGGAAACCAAAATTCGCTTCTAACGGAAAGTTTCTCTGGCAATTTTTTGTTCGTGGATATTGGTAACATCGAGTAACTTATGCGAAAACGGAATTTTCCCCTACTTTACTCCTCTTTTGCCAGAAGACTGATTCAGCTCCTTTAATTTGGTACTTTTTTGTCAACCCAACACCACACCAGAAAGCATGAAGATAAGTTTCTTTTTTTGAAGGACTAATAATAATCCACTAGAGGAAACATGAAGACGTTCATAAACATGACAGCTACGACAAGCTACCTCGTTTGCGAAGACACTCGAACCACTCGCGACAGAGAATGTAAACACGTTTTTCGTGATATAAATTCAAATTATATTAAAAATATCAACGAAATACATAAACATTTTTATTTGTACCACATACTATTTACAAATTGTACTCACATCTATTATTTTTGTCGTGTCTGAATTTTAGAACATTCCACTATTTTAATCAATTCATTATGTTTCCGGTCATTCACCAGAGGTGTCTTCTTCATATATTTACATCCTCCTCCTTTACATATTCCTGTAATTCTTTCTTAATGTACCATATTCCATTCACACTGTCTGAAGATTGTCTTTCTTTAACTTCCATGATCTTTTTCAATTTCTTGGGATTACTACATCCGTCGTTCGCATCTCTCTCAAAATATTTGCCCATTCTGCATTATAGAAATGACAACTTTATAGTACGTGGTCCACAGTTTCCTCCCATTTTCTATGTAAACCTGATCATTCCTAATTCCAAACCTTTGGAGATAGGAATTGGTATCCCCGTGTCTTGCTATAGTTTAAATTAGTCGCTATCCCAAATGAAACAATTTCATATTCTTCACCCAAAAAATTACATCACTAACAAATAAACAAAATACACATGTCCTACTACTATTAACGTCCATTATATAATCTAATGAAAAAAGTAATTAATGACTTACGATCATTTATGGATTATTCAAAGTCCATGAAAGGTCGTAAGTTATTAATTATTTATTTCATTAAAATACACATGTCCTCAACTTCAGGTACAAATTAATCGTTTTGACCTCAGAGATTGCTGTCGTTTTACAAGAGTAATCTCTACAAGTGATCCCTGAGCCTAACCAATCACTGGGCACCATTGAGCTAGAGTAGAAGAGTGGAGTGGGGGAAGAAGGGTTGTCGGCTTATCGGATGGAGAGGTCACCTGTGCAGTTTCGCCAATGCAATCGGTTAATGATGGGCGCTGTCGGCTGGGGTGCCAATGCAATCGGTTAATGATGGGCTCGCCCCATCGATTAATTAGTCGTCAGCCAAACGTTGAGGAGGCGATTAGTCGACCGACTCACGCGGTAATTGGACGCAGGGTGAGTGAGATGGTGAGACGCGGGTGCGAGGGGATTGAAGCGTTCGATGGAATGAGCCGTAGGCGCTGGATCACTGCGAATCCCTGATGGACCTCCCTAAGGCGGCCACTCATCTCGTATTAATGCGGCTTCTCCCAATTTGCCACAAGTCATTTTTGATCAGAAATAGTGGCGTCAAAGCATGTCGTTTTGAGCGAAGTAAGATTTTTTTCCATAGATTTGATCGGATCACAAAAGCTTTACTCATCATGTATAAGAAAACGAATAATTTTTTCTGTCAAGTTCCAACATTGATAACAGGGCATTTGTATTGGATGCTAATTACATCTATTAGTTCATTTAACATAAGTAGCCACTGATTTCCAGACTTTTTGCTACATGTTCAAATCCTATAATTTTGTCCAGATACAGGCTTTTCCTTCACTTTTCTAACACTATACAAAAGAAAAGAACATTACATTTCTCACTACCGTCGATTAAAAAATCCATTACTCCTCTTCGACAATTAGAAGTGAATCCTGGCCTCATCTTTACAATTTTGCTTTCCTGCTCGATTATCACTACTTCATTCTCTCGAAACAATAATCTTCACGAAATCACTACCAGTTATTGCCCCGTCAAAACCATACAGGTCCCATCACATCCTGCATAACAATTATCCCGTTTAGAAAACACGAATTAACTTTTTAAATGCCTATTATTGAATAAAAATCTTCACAAAAAACGACAAGTTTCAAAGAGGGGGGGAAATAAAAAAATCCATTTCAGTCAAACAAGTAACTATTCGTTTACAACGAGAGGACAGAAGGAATCCGTCTTTTACAGTAATATCATTCGAATCTTTCATCAAATCACTAGATCTATTCCGTACAAATTAATCATGGTAAAACGGTACATCTCTGGCATACACGCGAGTAATGGATAATATTTAGATTCACTAAAATGTTAGGGTATTAAATTATTCTTAACAAGGTGAAGTTTCTTCAGTCCACCGCACTTCCTTGCCTATTAACCCCTGAAAAGAAAGTTTGAAAAAGGGATAAAAAACAATCTCAAATCCTCATTGAAGTAGAAATGTTCGGTTTTTATGAACTCATCGATACGTGTATGAGTGATGCCTCACACGACTTTTGGTGTAATTGGCGTCACAACCACAGCACACCTCTCGCTCAGCGGGCAGCGTATCTCTCTGACCAAATAAAACGTCTGCGCATCCAATGAAAAATCATTAATGAAATCTCTTGCAATTATTAACAAAATGAGTATCTGCTTCAAGTATCTGCAAGAGTATAAAAATTCATTTTCTATGTAAACTATGACATTGTTAGATGTCTCTCCTACAAAAAATAATTGCCTCGTTATGAATATCTGGAATAATAAATATACTATTACGATTAATGTTCTGCCAGCAAAAATTTCCTAAATTCATCTAGTTTTTATACTTTCTCTTCATTCGTAATTTAAAAGAAAAGAGCAAAGGAAGCGATTACACTGACTTTCATACAAGTTAATTTATGGTGAGATGTTTTTATTTCGTCTGAGACATAAATAACGCACATAGGTTACATTCACGTCATGTAATACGAAAACTGTGATAAAGCATCTTTTGATATTTAATGTAATTGATTTAATAGAAAGCTTGAAAATAATTATTTCGCGTGTTCTAGCTAGCAGCATGCTTTTCATTGCGTATACCCTGGTCTCATTCGAAGTTATAAATCTAAGGTTGGTGTCACAGATCTCATATACTCATAGATCTCCATTTATCGAGCCATTACGGTGAAAATATTTGATTCCAATATCAGCCGAATGACCAACAGTAGTGAAAAAGGAATTTGAATTTACTCCAATTCGTTTCAGGTGTGTAGGGGGGGGGAGGGAAGAAAACTGGAATATCACAAATATTTTTAACGACTTTCCTCTTAATATGTTTGAAGTGAAATTTAATTTAATTTCAGATGAGGTGTATAAGGAAAAACTTATTAAACAACGCATCTCTTATGTATATTCAGAACCTGAATGTTGAATCAATGGATAGTTCATATTTGTTCCTGGTTGTCTTATATTCTTCACTGAAATGAGTCACACATTTGCACTCAACCTGCACATACTGCTTTGATTAATTAGAAGAATAAATTGTCATTATATCAATTTGGTAGAACAAAGAGCAATAAATAACATTCTGTTAAATCGAGCGTATTACCAAAGTGCACTGTTTTATTCACGTCGAGAACACAAATCCTGATAATTAAATGGCGAAAAGCAAAGTTCATTACTTTGTATTGTTATTCATTGGTAGTATTAATAAAACTAGGTGTCGTAAACTACATTAAAATTTAAGTTCGTATTTTTATTTTCACAATGATACATGAACCGTATATTAAACAGGGCGACAGCTAAACGAACCATTTCTCGGTGGTTATATTACATTTCTGTCATGCGATATTATGATGTATTCGAAAGTATTTTGGTAGAGTACGAATGAAATAAAATATTAAGTTGGATAACTTGTTTTTTAATTTTTAGAACTAATGGCGCCCTAGAAGAGAAATATATGAATAAGAATGAAAAAAAAAACAAAAAACAAAACGGTTCCAACAACTTTTCACAATTATTTCGTCACTTTTCCTAGCATTGTTAAACTCTCTCTACTCCCCCCCCCCCAAACAAATACTAACCACATATTTGTAATGTCAGTTCATAACATAATATAATACCATATTTTTAGTCACAAGATATATACTGTTCGTCCGTCAAAGGACATAAATCTTAAATTATTTATTTAATTTGACAAGATGTAAAATTTAGCCTAAATTCTTGGACCACTCTTAATGAATACGTCGTTGAATTTTCCTTATGTTTAAAAATTTGAAACTTCAAAATATAGCTTCCCACCAATATACAATGTTTCACAGGAACGATGGAAAATTTTGTAGATAGGTAAAGATAGATAGAACAGACTTCAAATCCTTTCCGTTTGTACCTTGCAGACACGATCTATGGATATGGTGTTTCTTATTCTTATCTACAGCTATTTGATACTTAACATGCATAGAGTACAGTAGAACTCCATTTATCCTGTTCAATTGGGAGAGGACCTGGTCCGGATAATCGGATTTCTTCCGAAAAACAACTTATTTTTAATGCAAAATGACCAAATTGTTAAGGAAAGAAACTAACACAATATAAGTCAAAGAATGTTTTTGATATTACTGACATTGGTCGCGTAACTGAGATTTCTACTGTATTCATAAAAATTAATAATGTTTTCCTTATTACAGATAACCTTGCACACCTATTTGTCTTACACCTATTTTTCCGGATATCAGTAACGGCTCACGGTTTGTTTGCCTATGGATTCACACCTATCGAGAGTGGGGGTAAAGGAAAACATTCAAAATTAGAGGTTAAAATTAATTCTTTAGGTTATTTGACTTTAAAATCAACAAATAGTTCTTTCTTAATTTTTAATACCAATCACAGATGATTTTTAAAAGAATTTGATCGCTATTTAAGCACTTTAAATAAGTGCTACCGATTCCGTGTCATATGCATTGTCGTCCGTAGTAAATGTCAATTATTCTGCCGCCAGAAGGTCTAAAGCCTGTCTCCTACAAAATTCCTGGCTGCGTCCTACAAAATTAGTTTCATCAAGTTGTATGAAATCAAAATACGAACTTGAAAGCTTAGTTTTCGATCATTTTTCACAAGTTTCTAAAAACGTTCATGACGATTCCAAGTTGAAATCTTGCTGAGTTACCAACACAGAAACCGTTTTGCTAAAATTCCATCATGAAAACATTTTTTAAGCAAAATAAATTTAATATATATGGGGAATATCAGACATTTTTTAAAAATCTAAAAACCAACAACCTTTAGAACAGATAAAATAGCACGTTTCTTATGGAAGTTGCTAAGAAGAATATTAATTTTTGGTTAATTTTTTTAGTGAGACTTCTTAACGTTGAAATGTTTGGTTGAAATTTTGACCCATGATTCATAAAAACATGCCCACTAGTTTTCTTGAGATGAAGCCCCGACATTCAGTACCCATATTTTTGAAGAGACCAGTTGACCCACCCATTCGAATGCTATCTCGGCTTCTGTTATTGTACTGATGTGAACATTTCCATCGCAAAAATAAGTTGATTCGATTAGTTGCCTCAATGTGAGGCGTGTTTACGCTTCCAGTCGATTAGTTGAAAGTCCACAGGACAATCTGAGCAGAATCAAATCAAGATGTTCGTGCAAAACTGGCCAAATTGCTTGAGGCATGTTAAAACTAGAAAACAATTGCAAAGATATTAATATTTATTTGACATTAGTTCTTAGATCTCTCAACTACACTATGTCTGGTTTCAATTTTCCAGAATGTATTTTCCATCTGAGCAAGCAATAGACGAACTATCATTAACTTTATTTTATATTTAAAAACAAATATGCGGATATACACGTTTATACATGGATTCAGTTTTCGTCTCTCCGATCCACACTTTTA
Source organism: Laupala kohalensis (assembly GCA_002313205.1). Classification (NCBI taxonomy): domain Eukaryota; kingdom Metazoa; phylum Arthropoda; class Insecta; order Orthoptera; family Trigonidiidae; genus Laupala; species Laupala kohalensis. The sequence goes on from NNCF01126451.1 coordinate 131,195, forward strand.
AACACATCCTATACTTGTGTAGCATGCTGCATCAATTATAAACTAACAAATAATATTTTCTCGGTCTATTTGGTTCATTTATATTGCACAAGGATTGATAAGTGAATTGCAAAAGGATCTATAAATAGTTTAAACACAAACCTGAGGTGGAAATGAATCGGAAGTAAATAATTTTATCACGCTTTTACACATTATTCAAGTGAAATACCACGCAACCGGTTATAATGTTTAATAAAAACACCGCATAAAAATCCTTGGAGACATTTTTTAAAATTATAATAATACACCAAGACACACTGAAATGAAGCCAGCTACGAAAGAACTGTTACAATATGACGATGTCACAACGATGCAGAGTATTCAAAAGAATAATTTAACAAAAATTAAAAAGTAAAGCAAAACAGAAGGCAGCAAATATTCCTCGGAACATGAGCAAGAAGATATAGGAAGAGGAACAAAGTTACCGGATATAGTATGCACAATACACCAGTTATGCGAGGCGCATTCGCAAGTTCCCTCCCTTTTTGTTCTGTCTCTTACTTCTCTATTTCTCACTCTTCCACATGCGTGGAGCTTCTTACGTTATTTCATCCTACAAACATCCTGCGATAGTCGGCACACATTTAGGGGAACTGTCAGCTGTCCTTCTCTTGGTCACTACTACTCCCATGTCAACACCTTTCACGTTGCACGAGGGTTGGCAGCAATAGGGTAGTCGCACAAGACTTGGATGAGTAGCACTAGGGTGGAAAATCTTATAAATATTATTTCGCAAACGTGTGGGTATTAATACATTAGTTTCCTTCCACGAACCTCGGAAGCAACCACAAGAATGTTGGAATCCAACCTTGGAAAAAAAAATGTTATGATGATGAACCTGGTAATGGTTTTGACGATTATTTAAAGTCATCGCGGCTATTTCCATTTGTCTCGCAACTTCGACGTTCACATGCTTCCCTAATACTTGTCGTACACAAATTCAGAAAGTAAAAATCGTTTTTGGCTTCAGCATGAAGCAATTCTCGAGTGTTCTGTAGCAATGTGTCAGTGTTTCTACGAGAGTGAAAGCTAGCTCCAATAACCTTCAGTGTTGTTGCTGTATCGAAGGACCTCTTGGCTGTATTTCACAGCTAGATAGAGAAAATTACAAAACTTTCATTGGACATTTTGTTATATAAATAATGTCGGAAATATTAGTACACCCTCTGGATTCCCATTTATTTATGAAAATATAAATTCTAGTTGGTTTGAACAATATGTGAATCTTGTTTCCATAAATTAGTATGAAGCATAGTTTGTAAGAGTACTGCGTGTATCCCAGAATCGACATTATTCTAAAATAAAATAAATTTGTTATTTTCCACTTGATTGCAATGTGCTGAATAATGATACATTTGGCGGACCCAAACGAATAATACGAGCACATAGACAAAGGAGGAAAAATAGTTGAACAGTTTAAATGCTTCATATTTTAGTGATAGTTTCGTTACAACTAACTTCAGACTTGAAGAAATATTATCATAAAAGAATGCTAAGTTCAGTTAAATATTGGTTAGTGCCTATCCGTTAAATTGTATTAAATTGCTTTTTATTTTCGTTCTTCTTTCTAAGTATAGTTCGAAAGTCTCACAAACATGAAATGATCTTTTTCGGGCGTTCTGAAATTCCAATGCAGTATCAATTCTGTAACGCAGTTCAACATTTAAAATAGAGGGGGAGATAGTGCTTGTTTATTTATGTGCCAATGCAAAACTCTGGGGTAGGAACCAGAACTGCCTGGGTGGGGCACTAACAATCCGTTCCACCCACTAGTTACGCCACATGACAATGGACGATCTGTAACTTTTATAAAACTAGCCCATAATACTTTATTTTCAAGGTGGGAGATGTCATGGTAAAGTATTTTGATACGGTAAGCAATCAGCTGATAGCACTTTATATTTGATAATTCAAAACAAACACTTAGAGCAAAATTATTCCTTATTTATTTTCCTTTGAATTAAGGAAACCCGTTTTACTCAGCACGGTATTATGAACTACGAATTCTTTCGACCAGCGTTGAGAAGGTTAACTATTTAAGATTGACATTAAAACAGTTGTTTTGATCCAAATATGTACTAATTTTTTGAACTATGAAACACACAATTTGAATCAACCCCACACCAGCGCTCAAATATTCAACTGCAAAAAACCTTCGCCACCAACGCATACGACATTGTGGTTTTGCAGCTCTCGCAAGCACTCCTTTTGAGAGCAAAGCGTGCGAACCACCATGGTGCCAACCACGACCAACTGGTGGATTTCAAATGCCGAGGAGGAGGAGGACGCAACCTCATTACCACCCCTGAGGCCAAAGGGCAAAACAGCGGACGGGGCGAAGCGAGATTAAAGTAGCAAAATTTGATTCCAATTGCCCCCGTGCGCCGAGGGTTACGGGATTGGGGAACTCGATTGGGCAGCGTGCAACACCACTCGATGGACTACGCTGAGTTGAGGCAGCGGTTGGAGGGTGTGGGTGGATGGGGTGGAGGCTGTGGTACTACTAGTCAATGGACCTCGCAAGTGGCACACGCCACTCTGCGGTGGAAAGTCCGAAACCGAAATATCACTACATAATTCAGATCCATGAAATTATTTGGGATCTGAAGGAGGTCTAAATGGTCTAATGGATATGAGTCCCAGTTAATGAGTGGATCTTTTTATAAAACGATTTTGATGTAATATGATACATGGTATACAGTCAGACGCCCTAAACCAGTGAGGGTCCTCCTTAAGATATGCAGAATATTTACACTGATTCATACAGGAGAAGTACTGGGTTAATAAATCGCAGGGCTCTTAACCCCCTGCAAAATCTATTCACATAAATTCGGCTGGTCTACTACAAACTTTGAAACTACAGTTATACGTGCTTCATTGTTACGGTTGTTTCGAGCAGTATCTTACTGCCTCGATAGGGGTAAACATATGAAGATACTACACGTGGAGCTGTAATTTTCTAACGTATATTCAGATAGCTGAAGGTAGCTTAATATCGAAAATTCTAGACTCGCACGCTTCATACATCATCTGGTCCCTGCTGCAGTAGTTGAGTGTAAGCACACAAGGGCGGGGGAAATTGTTTGCGATTCCATACGACGAACGGGGAGAAGGGCGGCGTTAGGCGCGGTTCACGTAGCCCTCTCTGCGCACCACAACACTAATGCGACGGTCGCAGCTGCCACTTCGTTTGGGGCTGGCAGCAACCAGGACGGATCCATCACCTTGACGGGCAATGGACACGAGTGTGTTTCAGCGAACATTTATTTATTTACGTGTACATTTCTCTTTCTTTATCAACCCCGTTCCCAACAGTCATTACCAGGCTCTTGTTTACAGAAACTCACATCTTGTTCTTTTATGATATTCTTCTTCCATGTTATTCCCACTCTTCTATGTTATTTTCTTGTAGTTTAAAAATGTTTATTTGGCCGCGTCAATGGTATCAGTAAGTTTCTTGTATTACTTTGTGCGGTTTATTAGAGCATAGCTGACTTTTTTACAAATTTGAATACATTTTTTCCGGTTTCTGATTTTTATCTGCCAACAATAATTTAATTTTATGTTCATTACTTTTTTTCTCTTTAGTAGTACTGTTTATTATTTCACCATATATTTTTATTTCAACAATTTTCGTAAATGACTTCGGCATATTTAAATGACGCCTATATACTTCATATACACTCCTTAAACGTCTATAGTCTTTCCATACTTGAATCTATGACCATAACTCCCAACGAACGTCCTATGTTAACGATACGAGAATCAAAGATATAATTAATGGAAAAAGAAAATTTATTTTCGACATAAGACGAATATTATTTTAAAATAATTAATAAAATTATTTAAGTAGTGACATATGCAGATCCTAGTGAGCACTGGAAGGACTCGAGTCCAATTGGTACCTATATATGGAATAGGTGATTCATTGTTGGCGTATTTAAAGATTAAATTAAATTAAATTACAAATGGTTGGCGAGACAACTCAACTTAATTTAATCTTTAACCAATTGGTACCGTCAAACGACAGTAACAGCCTCTGCTCTTGAATAGAACAAAGCTAATATTATTGTTCAAAAGTAAAGAAAACACATGTTATAGGAATTGTTCTATTGCTTCTAAAAAGTGTAAAATATAGTATATATAACACATAGTATAGGATGCATACACATGTGAAATTTCTCGTCGAATCCATAAAAGGAATCTAAAACTCCCGTCGAATCCCTAGAAACCATTTTAACGCGTATATTTTGATACAGCGAGTAATTAGCTCAATTTGTACCCATGTTACACGTGCCTTTATTAAGAATCTTAAAACACACACAAAATAAACCAACAACAACATATAACTCGATAGAAATGTCTGAAAAACAGAGAAAATGGACAGAACTATCCGCAAGAAACCAACTCTATTTCCTTTCCCACTTTCATTTTAGCACTTGCAGAGGTATTCAACCACCGGATATTTTTCCACAAATACCCCTGCAACCCTGTTTCATTAATATTCATACGAGAGTAAAATGTCGATTGGACAACATTTGATTAACTTTTATATCAATATTTGATATATTTGAACGAATACTTTAGCGCTTGCGCATATAGAAATTTCGTTTTAATAAAAAATTGTATAAGTAAATATATTATATAAGTAATTGAGAAACTCCATCAATTTATCAAACGATATTGGAACCAACACAGCCTACTTTTATTTAAAAATCATTCTCTGAACAAATTAATTGAAAAAGGGAATTATATCTATGTAATCATAAAGTTAAAATAAAGATAAATCTGGATTGGAAAAATCATGCATTAAAGTCTCGTAACACGCCTAATTAAAACTGCAATACAGAAAAAAAGCTTTTTTATTCATATTTTAGGTGAACATGAAATGATTAAACATACATCCTTGTTGTCCTCCGTGAGACATATTCCGTGAATTTTTTTAGTATACTGAGGGGCAGTGCAGAATAGTAAAACCCTTCAGGGCAAAAAAATCTGACTTGCACCCCCAAAAAACCGGAAAATACTTTTCCCTCTCATTACACCCCGAATATCTCTCTCATTATAGTTGATCTCATTCAGGATCAGTTAAAAATACTTAGAATTATTTAAAATGTATTTTATTACTGTTCCTAGTATTTGCGATTAAATATTGATAAAGAATTTGGCTTCATAGCGTCCACCATATCGGATTTACAAGGATATTAAGACTTTATTGCATCATCACCTGAGGGTTGCAAAATTTCACAGTTCTAACTAAATAAGGAGACATTTTGATAGCGTGATTTCCCGTGAACTGATAAATGAGTGAATAAAAGCTTGATAAAAACATATGCGATTACAAAGGAACTTCCGTTACCAACCTACGTGAAACTGATTGTACAGTCAATCGTGCAGGTACGTATATATTGGTGAGCACGAACTGCAGTATAAAGTTACAAGGACACTATGCAACGCGTCACAAATGCTAACACTGTGTTAAAGAAACAAAACATATTTAAATTTAAAAGTTATTAAAAAGTACAAGAGAACATTCCAAATAGCATAACTGATTCGATAAACTTTCTTACGAATGAAGTCATCTCAGATTCGTTGACAAAAGAGAGACATGATCTCAAAGACATATTTGGCTCTATTACACGGGCTATTTTTTCACGTATCGTTCTAAAATACACACTTCGTGACATTTAGTTTTACAATCCCAATAAAAATGTAAAATTAATAAAAATTAAATGTTTTTGACATGTCGTATCCATTCTTTATTTTCTTTCAAGGTGGGAGCTATTTCGACTGAACATCTTTTCGGTCATCTTCAGGGCCTGAATACAAATTACATACAATACAAAATTAATAATTACAAAACATATTGTAAAAACGGTAAAGTAAGTAAGAGATAAAATACAACATACAACTGATTACAAATTACACACAATATAAAATTGCTAGTCGCACAATATAAATCATAAAATTGGCAAAATAAATTAAAGAAATATAAAATAATAATTTAATTGGTTTGGTTAGAAAATTGACTCATCAAACAATATACTAAAGAGTTATCTCTTAATAGTAAAATAAGAAGCGGAAAGAAGATATCAAAAATATTTAATTTTCAGTTCTAATTCCGTTTACTAATGACCAAAAATAAAAAATATAATATTAATCATTTATACATTTTTCTTTTGCTGCGCCGTTTGTGTAGGGGACCATTACTCTCACTACACACAAGATGCAAGAAAATAAATAGGAAAGAAATCATACACGTAAAAAACATCTGAAAGTCATTTCACGTAAAACAAATAATTTCATGACGCTGTTCCAAGCACATGTCGGTGGGTTTGCGTTAATAAACACACTTACGTACCTACAGAGACCAGTCGCTTAATTAATTCCACTATGTCCGGATCATTTCATTTCCATGCAATGGCGGTACACGGAAGTTAGGAACGTAGGCTTCTGGTCCCTCACCACAGCGCGAGTAAGTCTGTAAGCAATTGCTTCGTGCCTGCTGTGGCCACACTTTCCCCAAAGCACCCGAACCCCAATATCTAGCCCACTCCCAATATGTTCGCACCATCCAATTAAACGAGTTCAACGCACTTTCCACAATCATTTCAGGAGCGAATGAACTTAAGGTAGTACGAGCAACCTGACGATTGTTTTCAAATATCCGGAATTTTTTAAATGAAAGAATAAACTATTATCTATCAACTCCTCCAATAAAATTTGAACATTTTGGGGTCTAATTAAAAAAAAGCAATATTGAAGTTGTCCGGACCTGTATGCATGAAGCCTTTTTCTTATACATGAAGGCGGTTTTTAAAAAAAATTCCATAAATAATTTCTAATAGAATCGATATAAAAATATCATCTGAGTCACAACCTTAATATGGAAAAGAACAATACGAAAATTGTCTACCATTCTGGACAATTAGCAAAGTAAACCTACCAAAACAATCCCACAACTGTAATCAAACTAGTGACTATTCTTCGAATACATTGTTTCAATTTATACGGTATAATTAACGAATTAACTATACTTCACCATAATCCATAAATTCACGTTATAATGACTATTTTTAATATAAATATAATAGTTAACATTATCGAAACTTTCATAAATGGTTATTTGCTAGACTAGCGCCTCAACAATGGTTGTAGTTCCTAGGAGAGTTGAAATTGAAACAACCAAATAGAAGGGTAATGGTAAATAATTGGTTCAGAGTTCAGGGAGAAGAGGTCAAATTTAATGTTGTACATCGATGAAGGATATATTTCTATAGAAGTTATGATCATACGACCATAACCGAGTACGAGATTTATATTCATGAACATGTCACGAATGTTGCTTTTATTGTTTCGTTAATTTGGTTTTTAGACAGTACTAGTAAGCACACGTTGCCTTTTTTTATTATTCGCCAGCCTTTTTCTATGTTGTCGTTCTTTGCTTCTTGTTTTGTTTATTTTGCATAACAAACTGGTTGATTCAGGGGGATTATTTTTCTTTTATTACTCTTCCATGGGGTGATACTTAGTTATGAAGTTGTTTTTCCTTTTTATATTAAAGCTAGTTTTTTAAATGTGTATTTACGTTTATTTTATATGATCTATCTTCCGTTTGCCTACAAGAAAGATTATTTGCGCAAACGATTCAAAACCTGATGCAGAAAAGTCGGGGGAACTCAACAAAATAGCAGGCCAGAATTAATTTAAAATTAATTGGCTTAAGTAAAACTTTTACTCGGCTTAAACGCAAGAGTATCCTTATTATCAAAATTAATTGTATTAAACATCAAAAGTTAATTTTTCTTCTCACCAAAAGCAGAACCGGAAATGTGTTTTGTCACCAGTGCGTATACCCGGCATACATGGATGGCCCTTGGTGAACATGGAACGTAGGCGGTCTTTTTTTCTACCTGAGAGGGCGCTAACGAAACACGGAAAATATTTCCCTTCAGCAACTTTGAGTACACACCTTCTACAGAGGCAAATAATAACTGGTCAGATTGAAATAATTATTCAAAGAGCAAAAACAAATCTCTTTTATTCTAAAGCTAGTGGAAACACGTAACACATTATGCTCAGATCGTTTAAGAAAGACCTTACTCTGAGTCATTGCAAAATGACAAAGACATCATAACATTTAAAAAATTAAAGTTAATTATTCTTATGATTCTTGGATTGGAATATCCTCAAATTTAATGAAAAATGTGTCCAAACTCAACCGCGTTTCGTCGAACCCCTCCCTGGAAGAGAAAAGACTTGCTGTGCGCAAAGGACCGCAAATATCTACTTTCGCAAAGGGCCGGCAACCTTAGTGCACCCCTGATAGTCACATTACGCGTCAATGGTCCCACCTACGCTCCTGCTGACAGAACCGCCTGCCGTCAGTCGAACGGCTTCTCATAGCCCCCTCTGTGTCCCCGCTGACTCGGTGTTTCCGTTCAACACAGATATCCCGTGAACCCTGCTTCCCGTGACGCTAGCGGCACAAACGGAGTGCAGGGATAGGTTATGATTTAGACTCGCAGTAAATCAGCGGCCATAGATAAAGGAAGAAGGAGAGGACGCGGGGCCAACCATGGCGCCTTGGAGCTGTTGAGATACCTTCTGCCTTCATTGGACGATGTTGTAAATTGTTTTGTATTTGTCCACAATCCTACAAACCTGGTGTTCAATGAAACAATTGAAAATATGTCACATTTACGAATCATACGGCTATATCACATTAATTCTTTTACGAAATGAAAATGGCTATTTGGCTGAGAAAACTATATTTTTAAGACTAGATATTTGTGTTGTTATTTACTACTCCAATTTTACCCGAAAAAAATCTCAATTTCTGAAATGAAGAAATAATTTGCAAATAACACTCGCTAATGCTGGTGATTTCGTATGAGATGTATTATTCACAGTTTAAGTGTAAAAATAGAGGTTTTCTGAAGTCCGAGACAATGCTGTAGCTTTACACTCATCCCATCCGGTAATCGTAGATGACTAGAAACAACAAAAAACGCGAATTCTTTTAAATATCATTCATTGAGTTCGTAGAAGACATTTTGTAATCAGAAACTGTCGAGAAATTTCGTTACACGATGTTAAACATCGCGTCCCAAACGTCTTCAGACTTAGTGTTCCAGAAATTCTCGTCGCCTCTGCAGAGTCATTTATCAGCGTCAAGACAAGACTTTGCCCCATCGCAGAATCTGTCGGCTTTTAGCAGCACAGCTTTATTCAAGGGTATGTCCCCTTAAAGCTTCAACTTAACAGATGTACCTTGCGGGCTACCATCAGAATGTAAGCCTTTCCCAAAACGCAAATACTCCGAGACATAATTTTAATATAATCGCATTTGCCGCTTTTCCTTGTCCATAGGAATATTACAGAAGTTAATTGCTATGCAGTCGAAAGTTAAGTATCACAAATGTATGGTTGGCGAGGCCAACAAAATTAGTTTTAGTAATAATATTAATAACATAATTCCGTTTAATATTCTTAGCTAATCTAATTACTCGGAAAAAAGTATTCTGAGAATAAAATATATTTTGTACAGGAATTTTTTGTGGGGCTTCAGGGCTCGTCTACGTCAAGGTCATTAGATCCCTCGCCGGTGTAGAAAAATGCAGTTTCGCACTACAGAGAAGTGTCGTAGTGACTCTTCCCTGTGTGTGGGACTCACCGAATATCTCGACCATACCCACTAAACAACCATCCTGAATTCAACAAATATCTAAATACAAAGATGAGCAAAAAAGGAAAAGGAAACAGATGCCCAATACATTATATCGAAAATTAAATATATTTTGAAATTTAAAGTTTCAAACTACGGGAACATAGAATAAAAGGAAAGAAGTAAGGAAAGAGGAAAGAAGAATGCGAATTTAAACCTTCCCGAGAACTTCTGGCAGGAGCCCCGATCTACTTATGAATTTCAATAGTTTATTAACATCATCCGTTTCATTTTCGAGAATTGTTGGTAAATCAGCAGTCAGACCAATCTGTCTCCGTGTTCTCATGTATTTCCTGCAATCAGTTAGTAGGTGACGCACAGTCAGAGAAGATTTACACTCCTCACAAACGGGTTCATCATCAAGTAACAAAACATACCGGTGAGTGAGAGGACAATGTCCTATGCGCAGGCGTGTCAGCAAGATCTCCTCGTGCCTGGCCGATCTACAGGAACTACTCCATGACATAACAGAGGATTTGATAAGTCGGAGCTTATTCCCTTCAACAGACAACCATTAATTGTTCCATTCACTCAGAATCCTTGTTTTGATTGAATTTAGGAAATTCCTTTTTGGAATCGCAAAGAAATCCACGCGATTCTTGAGGCATGCCGCCTTCGCGGAAACGTCTGCTTCCTCATTTACTCTGATTCCCACGTGTCCGGGAATCCCGCAAAACATTATGTTCTTACCATCACTTTCGAGCGAGAAAAGCACATTCTGGATGTTCTGGATCAGTTTATCAGCTAGATACAGTCTGAATTGCTTGAAGGGCACTTAGAGAATTAGAGCAAATGAGGAAATGTGATCCGCGGGAGGACTTCTCTTCTGTTGTGTTGATTGACTTGGGTAAGTTCCACACTGCTGGATGTAGATGGATGGAGTTGCTGTGAAGTAGATGGACAGGATTGAACTTTGTTGGGAGTTGGATTTTTCTTTGTTGAAGGCTGACTGCTGGTTGATGGAGTAAGAGACTTCTCTGGGTGAACTTGTCAGTGCAAATGTGGAAAGAAACAAGTACACGTTGATTCCGTGGATATGTCAGTCTGAATGGAAATGGACCTCATCTGCACGGCTGTCATAGTAGCGATGGAGTAGCTTGTTGAAAATACAGGGTACACGATCCTATACTTCTTGCGAGCATCATCATAGGAAATGTTATCCAGTGTCAATATCCTGCACTTTCTTCTTTTCGAGAAAGGCGACACACTCCCTGCTGGATACCGAGTGACTGCCTGAGTAATTAATGCACATTGCTGACCCCGGGCATGGAACGGCGGGTTCGTGTTCCAGCTTCCCGCACTTGCCTAAAGTAGCACGGCCGTTACATGATGTCTCTGGCATTTGAAACGGCGCTGAGGATTTGGAATGAAGGGTCGCACTGGCAGGTTAAGCCATCCAGTTTTTAGATCTTTCAGTAGCTGAGGACAGTCAAATGTCACGATGAAGGTACTGGTCTTCTGCAGAACACCATTAACATTCCGCATGATTTGACTGACCTCAACCACGTGGTCAGCGTCCCGTTCAGCAACAAGTTCGTCAGTTGACATATCCATTATGTCCCTGCAAGATACTACTCCTTTGCTGCGATTAAGTGCAGCATGGAGCTCGCACTACACAGGGAACTCTCCCAGCAGAGTACATTTCAAAAGTGTCAACGCTTGCTCATTGGATTTAGTTTCCAACAGTATTGACCCATTCCGCAGCCTCTTGATGGACTTGAGAGTTCCAACTAATCCCTGTAACCCTTTATAAACATAGAACGGGTACGCTTTTTCAAGTTCCCGTCATTAGCACGAAACGCGACATTACCACGAAAACATTCTCGTGATGAATGTTCTGTTTCTTTTCATTTTTTCTTCTGAATTGGGAGGACTGTGAACCCTCGGCCGCTTCGAAGGTGTTTGGGTGCGTGACTCCCCTTGCGGTCCACCCACTCCGCAAGTGACGCGTTAATTTCCATGTGTATGGTTCATTTCTTCCCCGAGTACCCCACCTACCACGAAGTCCAATACCACTGGGGTGCGACGGGGTTATAGCAGGGTTTTTAAGCAGAGTAGCTCCAACGCCGCGGACCAACGGGAAGGATCCCCTGCGTCTGTCCCCCCTGACCATGGAGTTCAGTCGAAGACCTAGTCCGAGTCGATTGGTCGGGAGGTGGGTTAGCCCCCGATCGCTCGTCTAGAAGAGGCCGAGGCCTAAGCAAGCGTATTGGATTACGCATCCTTCCAGGTATGCATGGTTCCTCAACTCGCCAGGATACCCATTCCCTCCGACACGGGTCGCCATGCACTGCAAACATATGGGTGAGCGTTCAGTACACAGGGAAGGTCAGTAAAAAAGATAAAAGCGATAAAAACGAAAAATTAGGAATATAGGGAAAAGAAAAGTGAAAGAAGAGAAATACTTAAGAGCCTTCTCTGTATCCCACCGTCAGGACATGAACCGACTCACTTCGACCACTTTTGTACAGAATTTGCGATAAATTTACACTTGACTGAGCGATACTTCTGTCTCCTTTGACTGAGCGATACTTCTGTCTCCTTTGAACTATTTACGCCGAATCCCACCCGAATCCATTCGAGGACGATGGTTGCCAACTATGACTTCGAATCTGTTGTATGTGGTTCTAGCTTCATGGCAAAATACTGCATTGTGAGTGTTTATCGCACCAATAGAAGGCACAGCTCCCCTCCATTGACGTGATAATGTCCCTCTAATGTATGTGGCATCAAAGTATTCCATTAATTCAATAAACCAATTACAACCGTGACATATAACAATTACAACCGTGTCATATCTTCATAGGTAGAATGGACAACATCCCCTGAGAAAGAGCAAGATTGAGTAGGTGATGATCTCTATTTTTTAATTCCCTGCCATCTGAATTATCTTAGTTATGCTGAAAATCTCTTGTATGCACTACCGTGGACTCACTTTAGCCACGATGAAAGAAACGCAACCTTGTCGCGTCTTTGAGGTAGATTTTTTCCGTGCTCAAAATCTTTGACAATATCTCTAATTCCAACACAGGAATGTGAAAACTATGGATGTGAGAGAGGAAATAATCGTACAGGCTACCTAATAATCTAAAACATTCGAATATGAAAACAAACCAGCGTAATATTGACGATACGGATATATCGTATAGTGATACTTAACTAAACGTTCCTATTAAGAAAAAAATATTGAAAGTTGGGGAACCACCGCAGTGTTCCCAAGCGGAAGCGAGATAGGAGAGCAGAAGGGAAGAGCGACGAGGCTGAGATAGACTGGCTGTCGGAAGCAGACGTAGCTTCACACAGAGTAAACGTAAACTTTGGTTATTTGCACGGCGGAGGCGTGGGAGACTGCGGAGGACGCTGATGGGGTTAGAGAAAGAGCGGCGACGGAAGACGAAGAGAGTAGCATCTTAACGGTTGAAAAAAAAAATTATAGACAAGCGAGTTTACACTCGAATAAAAAGCAATCCAGAATCGTCATCATCATCATCGACGAAATATAAAAATATGGTTCTATCAGGGTTCGAAAAAATCATTGATGTCTTGTTACTGCAAATATTATTGCGATTCCGAAAATATAAGTTGTATTCTTCGCTTTTTATATTTACGGTAATTATAAAGGAATATTGTTCCGCACTATTTTCTTCTCTCCGTCATCGGTTATATTAGTATATTAGGGTATGATAATTATAATAATGGTAGGGTATGATAATGTCGCGAGCCATGAAAAATTCTAAACAATTGCTCGGTCACAGTTGGCGATGTTAGGTTTGTTAGTCCCGGCGATTGCGTTTTAAGAGAATCTGTGAAGATGGAGGCGATGGTGGAGGTAGTGACACTCGCGGAAGGATATACGATGAGAAAGGTCAGTATGTGACCATAATAGTAAATTGGTCTTCATCATATGCATTAATACGCAAATGTCCCAAAAAAAAATTATTTTCTTTTTTGCGCAACCGGACGGAGTAAATCACATAAATGAAGTATTGCACTTCCGAGCTTTAAAAGATGGGGCAATGATGTCCTATTATTTAATCTTTGATATTCTCCTTTCCGAGATAACAGCATTTAAAAATTAATCCAGAAAAGAAGCTTCTTGACTTATTGATTTAAAAAGGATGATATTTTTACTCGAGTCTTAAAAATAGATAGCTCTGTTGTTGAAGACACTTGCTTTCTCTCTGAAATGCAAATGAGAAAGAGTTAAAGAGAAAATTGTGAAACAAAAAAATTACGATAATGACATAAGAACCAGCAGCAGTTTGAAAAATAAGAATCATAAATCTTACGTTAACCGTGATTATCATGTAATTTATCGTATAATATAAGAATTGAGTTTCATTTTGAAGTGAGCATGCATTGCAAATATAGTTATGTTCATTGAAGAAAGTAACCTATACCCATCAAAAACAATGGCTGATAGGGCAAATCTTTGGCAGTGAGTGTCATTGATAACAGGCAAGACAGAGCCATACCCAGCAGACTTGAACGTGCTTCTCTTGAATTCCCACATTCACAGCTGTAACTCGTAAATCTACTGATCACTAAATCTCATGTTTCTTGTTGCCTTCACTCCTTATCGCTTATTATTCATGGGGTCCGAGATGGAGGATGAGATGATACGTCAGTGTGTTTCGCTGAGGAATTGCAAGGATGTCACATACCCTTTCTGAAGCACCTCCCCGGAGCAGATGATATATTATGATAGTGGGGGTGAATGATAATGAGAAACAGTTGGGGCAGAATGAAAAGTATGGGAAACGGGAGAGCGCCTACTGCTTGCTCAGACCCTCTTTGTCGACTGCACTGAGAAAACATTGTACACAATTTCTCAGAACTTCAAGGAAAAAGAAAAAAAAAAAAAAATTGGGAGGATGACAAAGCTCATTAATAGGAAAAAGAATAAACAAGAACATATTGAAACAAAGAGAAAGAACACCAGACGAAAAGGTGTAAAGAGTGTTTAATTTAGAGATTCGAGAAAGGGGTACAGGTGTTTTAAGTTCAACAACAACAAATGATAACATCATTTAAGTACTGCTCATTAACCGTGATGTATGCCTCGCACCGATGTCGCGATCTCCAGATACGGTATATTTAACAATCCATGTGACATCGGTGCATCAAGAGCATTTAAAGCCATTGGTTATGATGTTTTCATTTTAGGAATAAGGTGCAGCGATAGATCAATGCTTTCTTACTATTGAAGTTATTACACTGAAATTAATTCTGATTTATCTTCCTGCACGTAGACAGAAGGATTTGGTAAGAATATACCTTGTGTTCCTATAAAGAGCAAGAAGCTACACATACCCAGGTTGAATAATAAAAAAATAGTATGAGAGAAATTTCACTTGAAAATCCAAACAAATTCGGGCAAGTATACTTACGTTTTTACAAGTTTTTATTTAACTTCACTTGTTAGTTCGTATGTTTGGGTCAAATCTTGCAACCGAATTTTAAACCAGTTCCCCTCAACCAATTGAACTGAAATTTGGCCCACATATATAAACCCTCTGACAATGCAATATTATGATGTCTATTTAAAAACTCTTAAAAAGGTTGTTTAAATAATGATTTTATTCAGAGAGAACTCGCGGCGCATTATTTCCGGGTACTTATTATCTTTATCGCTGAAGCCGATTTAATATTTTATGTTGAATTATTTGTTTTCAAAAAGCTCGTTGCGCGAATCGTATATAAAATACACACTTTGACATGTACTTACTTACCAACCCGTCACTGTCCAATGAAATTAATTGGTATCCACTTTTATGAACATTTCGCGAGACGAGCTTTTTGAAAACAAATAATACAACATAAAAAGCGTATCAAGCTTGTTTATTTCTTTCTTTATACCTCGTTTTCAAGATTAAATCTCATTAATGTACTAACATGATGTATTGCAACTTAGAAAATAATAAGAAACCAATTAATAGCCTCATTTCAAGAAAACTGCCTCATTTGAGAGTGGTTTTTGTAATAACATTTCAAACAGAAGTAACATGAGGGTGAGGATTTGATTTAGTTTGTATTGTGATCATCATCCGAACGCTCTTATTTCGCTACTCCGCAGCCACTTCGGTCGGGCTGACCTGCCACCTGAGTACAGAATTGACGAATTCAAAGACAGACATTTTCAACTGGAGTTGTCGAACTGCGGCGGTCATAATCTACCCTTTGCGTACAGGCCTTCTTAAGATCATTACAAATGTTCGACTTCGCTTTTGCCGAATTTACAACTGTGCCCGCAAAGATACGTCTTTTCACCATAAGAGAGCTGACCAGATAGAGTCATAACTGTCACGAAAATGAATATTGCCATCGTTACTCATCATTTTAAAAATTTAACATTATTCACTGAAATAAGAACTACACAAACACGATACATAATGCAATAGTTAGATTGAATTATTATCAATTTTCTTATAAAATCAGTACAAGTAGATAATAGAAAACAATCCGTCCAGAGCTTGATGCTGCTTTTATCTCCTCATTGTGTCGATAAGAAATCTACCCTATGCACCAAACCCGAGGGGTGTACCGGGGGGTCTGTACAGAAACAGGATCTGTATTGTTTTATTTTTACCATTCCTCCAATATCCATCTTCAAAATTAGAGATTTCATCGTTCCCAAAACTGTAAACTTGCAAATTGGATTTCCACCAACTCGGAAACAAGCTTCTTGAAAGACAAGAAATCCATACTGGCATCATTCGCTCGATTTGCATCCAACTTCCGATACACAAATTCCGACGCAAACGGCGGCGGCGCTGCGCTGCCGTGCAACGACGTCGAGGCGGCGAAGCAAGGCGTCGCCGGAAGTTGCGCTCTCCTCGCCGGAAGTGGTGGAAGCGGCGCCGGTGTTTGCTCCGCCGCTCCGCGTACGCAGCCTCCGCCCCCTAGCTTGGCGGATGCCATCCGCCAGACACGAACGGTTGCGAGGCCATTTTCTGCACCCGCATATGTTAGGGGTCGAGAAATCGTTTATTAGATTCCAGGTCGAGGGTACAGTTATGTTCATTTCTTTCATTCCTCTTTTTCGAAACACGGAATAATAAACCAGTCTCAAGGACCAGTACTTATTTTATTCTCTCCTTTGCCAAAGACGTCCCAGCGTAAGAAGATAGGAAAATTCAAAAGTAGCAAATGCTTAGATTAAACAGTTATATCTACTTTCCGGATTTCACTAATTGAAAAATCATTAACCTTTAGTTCCATTATTTTTTGGCTTAATGTAAATAATATATAAAGAAAAATGACTAATCTTTTGTTATATTAGTTATATCTTTTGTTAGACACAGTAGATAATTATAACAGTCACGACAAGTGTCTTCATTTGTTTAAGGAAATGTACTTCGAATATAGTCCAATACGAAGTTCAATAAGAAGAATTTTCTTCCCTTTCGAACACAAACTACTTTCTTGAGAAACTTCCTTTTCATGTCATTTGGTCGTAAACAAACAATGTGAAAAGAAGGACTTCCTAAACTTTTCCCATTTACTTGTTCAGAAAAAAAATACTTGCAAGGAAAGTAAAATAGCAAATAAAGAGATCACAAATAGTTCTTGTTTGTCCTAGAACTTTTCCCCGTTCTACGGAAAGTTTCACGGGATTATTATTTCGTATATATTTTGTCAAGCAAATAACTTGGGTTTTCTCCTCGTTGCTATTACTAAGAAAGAAAGATTTTTTTTGAGTTATATTACAAAGAAATCTCCCTGCTTACCAAGAAACTAGAAACTCGATACATGAAAACGTGTACATACAAACATTTCATACTTTTCACAAAACAGTTAACAGTTAACTCGACCAAAAACTTTCGGTCAGGTGAAAATGGCGACGAGCCGGGAATCGAACCTGGGACTCCTGTATTGATCACAGGGGTGTTAACCACTGCACCACCCGTTCGCCTTCCACAACAGTTTACCATTTCCACCCAGACCTCAACCCCGGAAGACCTTCGATTCCCGGATCGTCGCCATTATCACCTGACCGATAGTTATCACATATCATCTCCACGAGTAGGGCACACGGAATAAATAAATGCATAGTCGAGCAACAGTTTATCAAGTTTTAAAAATTATTTATGCCAGTTTAAATATATTTCAAACAGAAGTACATCAATAAAAATATTAAATAGGTGTTGCACATAAAACACCATAATTTTTGTTGTTTCAATTTATTTAATATCCTTATTTTTTATCTCTTAATGGATATATGTATACATACATTGTCCAGGATTAGATATCTTCATTTTCGTATCCTACAACCCGCTCTATTATTACACCAACTCTGGGAGCACAATCAAGAGTATCCATCGAAATATCACTTTATCGAAATTTATTTCCAGCCCTCTCTGTCACAACCCATTTTTTCATTTATTAAAAATCGTGAAAAGAATACCATAGCTGACAAACATCTCTATTTAAAAGCACAAAGGGGTAGTGAATAAATTACATAAGATAAAAATAACCATTTGCACCACTCCCCTCAGTAACTCAATTCTAACGACACCCCCTCAATAATTATGTAATGTTACCCTACACCCCCCGCCCGAGTAAAGAAAAGTGTTTTGTTTTTGCTTTTTGGAAAATGTGGGGAGACATTTCGATACAGTGTCTCAATTGTTTGTTTCTCTTTGTTTGGTGTTCTCACTGATTGCTTTTTGTGGATCACAGTGAAAAACGCCAACGTAAAGATCCTATAAATCTTGGTGTTACATAACACCAAGCTCAACACCCCCGCTATCATCCGTAACGTAGTGTATCAGAAACTCCCCCTCTCTCTCCTAGGATGCGTAAATTAATTTATGGTCGGTTCCTAAGACCGTTATTACACGGCCATATTTCTATGTTATATCTATGATGAAAGATATGATCAAAGATTCTCTCATCCAGAACCTATAACATAGATATATGATCACAGTTGAACTATGATCGAAGCTTGTGCATTAACGATCATATTGTTGATCATAATCTTTGATCATTGATGTATAGAAATATGACCGTGTAATACCAGCCTAAACCAAGAACCTACAACATCCTCCACATACCACGCCGTACGATTTCGAGAATTACTTATCTCTTTGCATGTCTACTTACAAATTGGGTCAGAGAGAAACGACCATCCCGGAAAGGCGAGTGAATGCAGTCCTTTATGATGTAAGGCAAAGCTCTGTCAGTTACGGCTTCAGTATCAGCCGGGTCCTTGAGGCAGAAGCCGCGCAGTTGGAGGAGTCTTCTCTTCATTGGCGACCTCCGACCATGAACCCAAGATTTGCGCGCTCATCCAAGCATATGACAACAGCCTCTGTATCATCCGGGTCATTGGAGATCACGTATTTGCGGGCTACTCCACTCGATGGTTGGATCAAGTCTTTACAGCGGCTCAAAACAAATCCAGTGCTCCAGTTTCTTGGCTTCGTGGAGAAGATAGCAATGTTTTAAATCACAGATGATCACTATACGAAGTACAAATTTCCGGTCCTTTAAATGAACCAAGTTCTGAATGATAAATATGTTACAATTCCAATCTATCATGGACAAAATTATTTATTTATTTAATGTCTTTTGGCGAGGTTCAGCCCATGAGGCCTGCTCTCCCACCTAACCGTTGGACTTGGGTAAGGGAATTGGGAAGGAGAGATGTTGGGTTGCCGGGAAAATTATGATACCGAACCGACATTTGAACACACGCTCTACCGCTCAGTGGGATCGAGGAAGCGAAGACGCTACCACTAGACCACCGCTGTCGGAATCAAGAAAAGAGTGCGACCCAAGGCTATCTTAAAATGATATACTTGGAAGTAATTTTAATCTCAAGATGCTCATAAAACCGAATAATTAGTTCACTGCTGAACACTTAATGATTTGGAAGTGGGAATGTGATAGTAGTAGATGACCGAGTGTTTGTAAACAAGCCACTCCGATAATAGGAGGGGGGGTGAGAATGAAGAATTGATAACTGTTTTCACTACTTCAACAAAAAGTTGAAAATACATTCGTGGAAGAAATTAACCAAAACAACACCATAGGACTTCTCCTATCAGTTACGCTGATCTTGCATTGAAGGCCAGAGACGTCAGACAAATTTATGAGTTTCCATTCAATTTGCGGAAGAGGAAAATATTGAGCGTAGGACTAGTGAGATTATTTTATCCACTTAACCATAATACATAAGAGAGGAAAATTAGGTCTAATGCAACTCCGAAACGTGCAGTTTCATTCGTATGTCAACGAAAATATACCAAAACATGATTTGATACGAAAAAAACAAAGATAAAGATAAAACTTATAAAATGTTTTCTAAAATAAAAGTATCTTGGTAAAAGAATCAAGAAATGAAAAGTATATACGAAATGAGTACCACCGTGAGTTTCAATTCTACAATATTAGTCAAATTATTTTAAGAAAATGAATCTATTTAATAAAATCTTTTCATCATTTCTCTGATAGTTTGTGAGTTAAAACAATTGTATTGCCACACTAAATTATAGTTTAAGAAACAGGGTAGATAGTGTATGGAAAATTATTCTTAAGAGAGTATATCATTAATTTTTACTCTGGCGAACGTCCAAGCAAAAATAAATATTATTAATTTTATAGGGTAATTTTATAATTGATATAAAAATTTATAATTGATACATTGACAGTTTTGAAAATTTTCCGAAAAAGCGTAAAACTTAATGTACAATCCAGACATTTAGGAGAATCTTCGTCGAGGCGAAAAATAAAACTTTGTTCCATAGAGTTTAAATACAACTGAAACAGCATTTCGTACCACACAGATAGTCATACGAAAATACAAAACTGCCGTTAAACGAGCGTTTCCTGAGAAAATATTTGAACCAAAATTGCACACGCGGTTGTACAATTGATTCTCACACAGGAGCATTGAGAAAACCTCCTTCTCTCTCGTACGAAAATAAAAGGCCCATGCGTTGCTTCACGGGGGCGGGTGGAGATGTCGTTGTAGGGGGCGGAAGTGCTTCCGCAACCCTCGGCGCTAATTTTAGATCGCAACTGGAATATTCGCGCGGCAGATGCGTGAGGGTTGAGGGGTGGGGGAAAGAGAGATTGAGGGAGCTCCTTCCGATCGGAATTTCCCAGCAGTGTTCGCTTTCGACCCCCACCCGCTTCCCCGTTTCCGACATCGCCTTTCCTCGACCGTCGTGTCGTCTGGTACGGGAACCAATGCAGAAGCGAAGCGACAACACGACGCTATGAGACTGTCGGTAAATTACGTGACGTATCATGGGGGAAGGGTGGATTGTGATATCGTGACACTGCTTTACAGCAGGATAGAAGTTACGTAACGCTACGTTTTATATAGAATTTATCATTATTATTATTATTATTATATTATCATCATTTAGTTATCTCAACTTGTGTTGGTTTTTCTCTCAGCAGTGGATTATTAAATCAAGTTCTGCTGGGAGGAAGAATCTATTTCAGGCCCAAGAACTTTCTGGTAATGTGGGCTGAGGACAGAAGGACGCTGGGTTGCAGTCTACTTATTATACTGGTGTTGATTTCGAGTTTTTTTAATGGAATCGACTGATTATTGGGGTACTAGTCCTAGGGTAGATAAAATGATAGGCAATATGATCACTTCTTGAACCTTCCAGAGTTTTTGTTACTTCATTGGCTAGTTGTTGGTATTTTGATATTTTGTCGTTCTTTGTTTTTTTCTAGATTGTTGTAATTTACGAAAGAAAAATAGATGAGATACACTTTTGATTCTTTTTTTTTCCAAAGGATGACATCTGGTCTGTTGTGAATTGTTGTTAGATCAGTGAAAAAGCTTGTCCCAGTACAAAATATTTGACTTCAAATCATCTTGCAGGTCTGGTTGAGGTTTATACTGATGGTCTGGTGGTATGGGATTCTTAATGTAGTTCAGTGATTTTGTAATTTCCAGATGAATTATTTTTCCCATGTTGTCGTGTCTAGTTTTGTAATCATTTTGGGCCAACTGTGTGCAACCACCACCACCAATAATAATAATAATAATAATAATAATAATAATAGAAATATGATTTTAGTAAACCTTATATTATTATTATTATTTAAATGAACGTCAGTTTTCACTGGTAATACATAACGCGGATATATCATCAAGTTATTATGTGTGGTTTAAAGATCATCTCAAAATCTCCAATCTATGGAACCTGTGTCAAGCACCACATAATTCTGCATCTCTTTGTTCATCTGTATGGTGTACTCTATCATTAAACAATTAACACTAATTTCTTTAATGTTTTACATTACACCGACTGCATGTAAAAACAAAAATAGATTAAACGTTTTTGGGTTTAAACTTACTGTATGAAAAGATCACCGTAGATGAAATAATTTTTTTAATTAATTTTGGACCATATATCTACATGATCTCCTTTTATCCAACAATGTAATTACGGTGATTTTAGTAAACCTTATATACTTATACCTATACGCACATGATGGGCAGTACCACTGAGTTATATCAGATGTTAAAAATTACTACTTCATGTACGATGATATCCCATAGCATCTTTAATTGCTCTCCCAATCATTTGCAGAGCAACACTTTAGCAATTCGTTCCTGTCTTCCGATTTCAGTACCTCCGTGGTTTTGTACACGTTTGGCGTTTCCAAGTTTTCATAAATTCACTATCTCACATTACGTGGTCCACTGTATCCTGATCTAGCTGATTGACACTAAATTCTCTTCGTTTATAACGTGATGTACTCTGGAAATTCCCATGACCGCGAAAATTCCAAAAGGAAGATCTTGCTGAAAACCATTTTCTTATTGATAACCGCCAAACATCTGTAATATATGTGAACGTTTGTCTTCCGTTGAGTGAAGCCAGTACAAAGGCTTCCTTCAACAATTATGTCTCACTTCGAAAAGTGAAGACAGAAGATAATTACTCTCTTCTTCCGCAGGTCACGCAAAACGCCAGATGTTTTCCTAGAACAACGGAGCGATGACCAGAAACTCGGTTTGCGGGTTCCAATGTATCTCTATGAAGAAGGTAATAAAAGTGAAGAGAAAACTCTTCGTAGCTATCCGAGGAGCTTAGAACACAGAGATACAGAAGATCTGTCTCCACCAAACGCACTCCCAAGGGAAGTTCATGGGTTTCAGCTACGAACTAAAAAGAAAACGACACCAGGCACATAATTTTTGGCAATGTGATGCCAGATGCGTTGCGTTGAACGTGCGTCTTAAATAGCTTAAAAATCGGATGAAGACTTGTCCCGGTTTCTGGATAATATTGTAAAATAAAAACTATATTATTTTGCCGATTAGTCTGTTTTGTGATATTCTACCTTTTTTTCATTGTAACGTTAAACGTTAATATAGGTATATTAATTCAGTCTAAAGAAATATTCATTTAAAAGATTCGGACAATATTTTATTCACAAAATAAATTGTTTTCTCACACGAGACAATGTATTATATCTAAACCGTAATTATTATTATTATTATTATTATAAATATTAAATAGTCTACTGTGTTCTGAAAGCTTACTAAAATGCACAATATAGTATATCGAAATCGTCCAGAAAAGGTTGTAAACCGTAATGTATTTATTTATTTAGTTTATATTTTGCTTATAGGGCCTGTTAGGAGTGTTTTAAAATCTAAAACTGATATCAGCATATATTTTTGCATCCAGTTATGTGAACTTAAGACTTATAAAATAATTAATTCTCTGAAAGCAGAACTACCTTAACTTCTTTAGCGAAAGATATGGGAATAATGTAAAAAATAATTTGAAACATACTTGACATTGATTGTCGAGAATATTTTGAAAACGGCGTACATTCATTTTTCTGTTGGCGATGAGAAGTGCTCCAATTACTTAACCAATTATAGTGAAATCTGCCAAAACTAGGTGATGTTTCCACCTATTTTCTTCATTTAAAACACCCGAATATTGGTACGCAACTTCAACGTAACCCAGAAACGTAATTTACAGACGAAACAAGTCTCATGGTCCTGTCCCGTGCTGTCCATCTTATCTTAGCCCGTGGGCCATTTTCGATATACTTTCGATCGATCAGACAGAAGTTGGGGCACGGATAGGTTGAGGTTTGGCAAAATGTTGCCCCACGAGTAAAATTAATATTTATTTGTAACGCTATATTATGATTCTCATCAACACACATTATTTCAAACAAACAAAATAAATATTTTTTAAATTTTTAAATGTATTTTTAATATTTAGAATTACAATAAAATGTTTTTCTATTGTAATGAATGACGGGGTAATTCCAACCACAATTTTCTATCTTCTCTCACCGGACATGCCACGTCAAATATTAATTATGATAACACATATTTATAACAAAATGTTGTGCCCTCCATCGTTTGATGAAATTTTTTATGTAAAATGTACTATAACTCTGGGATCGTAAGAAACTTTCACGGAATGCCAGTTGGATCAAAGAAAGCCATTCTTAAAATTAACATAAATTAACTGTTAGGTTGAAAGTAGGTCAATTTTTTAATATCTCAGTACAGGTTTCGCATACAATTCCATAGAAATGCGTACCTCAGATACAAGCTCTCCCTTCCCTGCACTCCCAGAATGATCATAGTTGTATCTGCGGATGTTCCATCTGCGTCGTCATTTCCTTTGCAGCCAGGGGGTGAGATTACCTTGGCGTCGACGTCACACCCAGAGGCGCGGCGCAGAGGAACGCGGGCTTAGGGAGGGAGAAGGGTTGAAGGCTTACATCCGGGGAAGAAGGGCGGTCATCATACGCGTCACATTCTATACAACTCCAGTATTAAACCTCTCACAAACACTACATTCGACATTGCTAAATCCTAAAAGTTAAACGTATTAAGGTAGGTTTCTTCGAGTCACTTCAAGATGAATAACTATTTAGTCATTTATAAACAATTAATCATTTCGAATACTTCAAAATAAATATTGGGTTTCCATAATTTTATTTGAAACACGTACGCAATAAATTGCAACCCTCATTCGCAATATGTGTTAAAAAAGCATACGTAATTAAGTATTAGCCCTAGTGGGTAGAGAGCGAATATTATCACGTAGAAGCAAAACCCATGAAGTTATCCAAGTTGACAATGCTTTCAAAACGTTATACTTATTTTGAGAGTTTGAGTTGACAAAACGGCTAATGATATTTTCCAGCTCAATTTTTTGCACATGCGAGTTTGAGACACGATTTCTATGACTATGTCATTCAGCGGAAAACGCAAAGTAAATGTAATTGCATTAAAATTCTATAAATTTCTATAAAAGTAAATAGAAATAAAACGGAAATTAGATAATAAAGGTCGTAAGGGCAGTTTACGAGAGTGGAGGTTATGGAAAGAATTCAGTATCGATAAGACCGGGGAAGTCAGGATCGACAAATAGGTGTCTATGGACGAGATCCATCAGAGACTACATGATCCACTGAGGTGTTTCAATTGATATGAAAAAACGGGGTGGTCTAATTCTCATTTCATCCAACACCGTGTATTTCAAATCTGCGTAGGAAACTCTCTCATACCTTCTACTTCATCAAATACGACTTTTTGTCTAAACATATTCGAAATAAAATATTTCGAAACGGGAGAAGGAAATTAGTCTTTAACCATAACCATTAACACTCATCATTATGCACGAAAAAAGTTCTAAAACGCTTGCACAGATCCCTGGTACAAGATGTATGCACTCTACATTGTAAATAGTGTTTATACAGTTAAATGCAAAAATTTTCCATACGTTTTAGTGGGAATCGAATCCTCAGTATCTACTCGTATATCCCCGAAAATATGGATGCCTAAGGATGGAAACGAAAAATCTAATAACTTCATGCGCCAAATTCTTTAATTGATTGAACATTCTTACTCGCAATCTATTCAACAGAAAAATTAACGTTTAAGCATTGTCAGTACGAGAAAGTTATTGAAATGAGTAGCGAAACACTGACAGGCAGGATTGTAGGCATATTTTGCAAACAGCAACAGTGCATATACCAAACTACGCACTTCTAGGTCTCAACATTGTAACAAATTGTACGTGTAGCAATTTTTCATCACGTAAAAGGCTGTGTACGTAATGGACGGTATTGGCATATGTAGTCACTAAATTTTCATCCGAATGAAAAATGGTCTAGGATACTATTTACCCGGCTCATCTTGTAATAAAAAAACGTAACTTCTTCAGGCACTACAGTATCACTTTCTGAATACCTTGGCCTGCTCCACAACAGCCTCCTCTTCCTTCCTATTCTTAACTTTCCGTGCCCTGCTTCCAAACTTCATATCCTTGATGATCCCTCAACACATCATCCTTCCATCTAATTATTGGCCGTCCTTTCTTTCTTGTTGCGATCGGGTACCAGTCGTACATTTTCTTAACGATTCTATCAGTCTGGGTTCTACATATATGTCCCAACCAGCTCAATCTTAAGGACCTTATGAAACAAGTTGTGTTCCCTGATCTGATAAGAATGTTAATTTTGTTGTCATTTCTTACTCTCCACGATCCATCGTCCAGTCTAATGGGACCATAAATCCTCCTCATTATTTTCCTTTCGAATATTATTAGTTTACGTAAAGTGTTTTCTTTGGGGTCCAGTAAACGTAACAACAGTACAAAATTAATGGTAATTAATAACTGAACGTCGTAGTGTACTTTCCAATATACAAATCTGGCGAAAGAGTAGCAACTACCCTCAACCTATCAGAGGCTGGAAATTACCTCCGCGTCGTCTTCCTCCCCCAACGGCCGTGGACGAGGGTACGAGCAAGGGGTTGACCAGGACGTGGCAAGGGTTCATCTGTGAAGGGAAGCTACCCGGGAGACTTGTGCGAATGGCAGTTGTCAATATGCATAAGGCAGGGTGTCTCAGGAAATGACCTTTGTTCCCCAAGGAATTTTGTTTATAATGTGGAACCATAGAAATGTATTCTTTTCGAAAATGTTTTTGTTTTTCAGATTTTCGAAAAGTTACGTAATGGGCAGTGCCGACGAAATAAAAGTCATATTTTCGTTATTATAGTTAGGTAATTTCTATTTTTCTTATTTTCGTTAGTCAGAGGTCTTACGAAGCATATAGTATAGACGAAGTTTAATTAAATTGAGATGAAGTCAATGACAACTTAGTTGGGTATCGGTGAGGCGATACTAGTATTAATTTTAAGAATAAATGAAAGTTGTGGTATAGTAGAGAATACCACAACTTTCAATGACAACTGTTGTCTGAAACACGAGCGTTGAATAAAGAATGTATTTTTTAGCTAATGTAGATATACAATAGTACCTGTTACTAATCTAGTGGAATGTTAAACATAACAGTAGTACAATGGCTTCAAAAATTATTCCGAAAACTCAATAATTATCATCATGCAAAATTTCTCCATTGCAAACTAATTTCTTAAATTCTTACTTTGGAGTAAGAAGACATTGCTCCTTGAGCATAAACAGTTTCTTCCGCGTATGTATTATTTTGTAATACTTCCACGTAGGTATTATATAAGCCTTAAAAGTATAAATATTTCAAATAAGCGTTTCGTCTGAGTGGTTCCATGCAGTGAACAGGTACGATGCACCCCGAATATTACACATTATTCCTCTTCTCGTACGAAGAATACGATAGAAGTGAATAAAATAAGATAATTTCATACAACATTTTGCTGACACTGAAAGTTCAGAAAAAACTATTCTCAGTCGTTTGTAATAAGACAAATTACCAATTGTGGTATTGATGAACGGAATCATTACTTACACGAGTCACTTACCTGAAAGAGAAAATAATATATTAATTATTTAAAAATGTAATAAAAACTACAAAGACAAATAAAATTTGAATGACTTGTCAGCTACTTTATCGAAAGTGAAATATTTTACCAATGAATGAAATTTGTCTGTCAAATTAACTTATGTTCTNGACACGAGTCACTTACCTGAAAGAGAAAATAATATATTAATTATTTAAAAATGTAATAAAAACTACAAAGACAAAAAAAATTTGAATGACTTGTCAGCTACTTTATCGAAAGTGAAATATTTTACCAATGAATGAAATTTGTCTGTCAAATTAACTTATGTTCTATAAAGTGAGTTATTTTGTACAACATTCCTTGGAAGACATATTTCACTACACTTCTTTTATAGTGCATCAAACTTATCGACGAAAAAATATACACACAAACCATTTGTAGAAATAAGTTGTCGCGAAGAAATTTGATATGCATATTTGATGGAGCATACTATTCTAATCCACCGCTAACCATATTATTATGTTAAACGTAATAACCATATTATTAAGTTATTGTCCTCCATATAATAATCATATTATAAATTAGAACGTAATAACCATGATATAAATTAGTTTATTGTCCTCTACGTGGTCATACGTAGTTTGTACTGTTTCTTGACAGTAAATTTATTTTACAATTTATTTACATCTCTTCAGAAACATACTTTACATGAATAACGTTAGATTTAGTTACCAGTTTCTAAATCGATAACCGAGATCCATGGTTGGTTCCTCCAGCTCTCGATCAGTCTCTTGAGCTGCATTGCCACGTTCTCGGATCCCTTCAGATGCACAAAAGAACAATGTTCGAAGACGACTCTTTCCTTCCGTTCCACAGGGTTCTTCCGGGAAACAGAAGGGGTTGGAAGGTACATGACTTCCTGAGGCGTTGAAGGGTGCAAAACCAATGGGGAGAGGGGAGTAGGGCTTCCAGATGATAACAGTCTCTGCAAAGGTACGAAATTTACCGAATTTAAAGTTTTCCTCGGGAAAACTATGCTCTACAAAGTTTTTTATCCTGCGAGTACGTTCTAGAACACAGGTAAGATAAAAAACAACTCTACCATAACACAAATTTCACTCATGTAAATTATGAACAGGTTATGTTGATTACGAAGATTGTTTAGTTTGATGGAGAAAAAAATAGAACAGAAATTGAAACAACGTTCGAATCGGTTTCTTCCGCGTATGTATTATTTTGTAATACTTCCACGTAGGTATTATATAAGCCTTAAAAGTATAAATATTTCAAATAAGCGTTTCGTCTGAGTGGTTCCATGCAGTGAACAGGTACGATGCACCCCGAATATTACACATTATTCCTCTTCTCGTACGAAGAATACGATAGAAGTGAATAAAATAAGATAATTTCATACAACATTTTGCTGACACTGAAAGTTCAGAAAAAACTAT
Source organism: Laupala kohalensis (assembly GCA_002313205.1). Lineage (NCBI taxonomy): Eukaryota > Metazoa > Arthropoda > Insecta > Orthoptera > Trigonidiidae > Laupala > Laupala kohalensis. The sequence continues at coordinate 160,155 of NNCF01126451.1, forward strand.
TCTCAGTCGTTTGTAATAAGACAAATTACCAATTGTGGTATTGATGAACGGAATCATTACTTACACGAGTCACTTACCTGAAAGAGAAAATAATATATTAATTATTTAAAAATGTAATAAAAACTACAAAGACAAATAAAATTTGAATGACTTGTCAGCTACTTTATCGAAAGTGAAATATTTTACCAATGAATGAAATTTGTCTGTCAAATTAACTTATGTTCTATAAAGTGAGTTATTTTGTACAACATTCCTTGGAAGACATATTTCACTACACTTCTTTTATAGTGCATCAAACTTATCGACGAAAAAATATACACACAAACCATTTGTAGAAATAAGTTGTCGCGAAGAAATTTGATATGCATATTTGATGGAGCATACTATTCTAATCCACCGCTAACCATATTATTATGTTAAACGTAATAACCATATTATTAAGTTATTGTCCTCCATATAATAATCATATTATAAATTAGAACGTAATAACCATGATATAAATTAGTTTATTGTCCTCTACGTGGTCATACGTAGTTTGTACTGTTTCTTGACAGTAAATTTATTTTACAATTTATTTACATCTCTTCAGAAACATACTTTACATGAATAACGTTAGATTTAGTTACCAGTTTCTAAATCGATAACCGAGATCCATGGTTGGTTCCTCCAGCTCTCGATCAGTCTCTTGAGCTGCATTGCCACGTTCTCGGATCCCTTCAGATGCACAAAAGAACAATGTTCGAAGACGACTCTTTCCTTCCGTTCCACAGGGTTCTTCCGGGAAACAGAAGGGGTTGGAAGGTACATGACTTCCTGAGGCGTTGAAGGGTGCAAAACCAATGGGGAGAGGGGAGTAGGGCTTCCAGATGATAACAGTCTCTGCAAAGGTACGAGGATTTACCGAATTTAAAGTTTTCCTCGGGAAAACTATGCTCTACAAAGTTTTTTATCCTGCGAGTACGTTCTAGAACACAGGTAAGATAAAAAACAACTCTACCATAACACAAATTTCACTCATGTAAATTATGAACAGGTTATGTTGATTACGAAGATTGTTTAGTTTGATGGAGAAAAAAATAGAACAGAAATTGAAACAACGTTCGAATCNTAGGTCCCCTGGTCGCAAAACCCAACCAGTTTTTCACGTCGTCTGAACTTACGAAGTAATTGTGTTTTACATTTGTTTTAAGAGTTCAAAAATCTCGAAATGTAATAATATGAGTAATAATTGAGCACGACCTGTTACTTGAACTTCCGAATTCGTTGAAGTAAAGTATGAAAATAGTGTTGAGTGTCGAATACCATATTAGTTCAAAATGTACATCTCCACGTAAAACCATCCCTTTCTTGATAATAGTCCCCCAACGATGCTGCGAGTCTCAGTTGGAAACAAGTCTCCTCCGACTACGTTCCTCAATTTCCGGCGCGCTGAAGAAGAGAAGACGAGGCAAGGAGAGGTAGAGAATGGCAAAAGACGCAAGGCGCCCGCCCACATACCGGAAAGAAGTAAGGGGCGACGGAGAGGAAGTGATCAGATGAATCCAGAGCACAGAATTTAGGTATTGCCACAGACTACGCCACAATTACAGTAGTAGAGAAATGAGCGCTACGGACTCAGGCATAGAGTATCACCAATAAAAATAGTCAACATTCAATAGTTTTTGTCTACCATGACCTAACCACTGGTCGAATGTAGTGTTTGTGAATCTAATGTAATAAAGGACTCTACATTAAAGATGATATATTGATTAATTAATATTTAATATTCTTGACACATCATACTACTGCATAAAAGGGAAATTTAAAATTGTATTGAAGGGTAAATTTAGCAGTCTTAAGCAAACGAACAATAAACATGGTTGGAGAAAACATTGAAGAAGAATTACCTATCATTTTACTGAAATATTATTTAGTTCAGTAAAAAGTAAAATACAGCATCAAATTAGCATTGTGTAGATTATCGGCTAACATATAGCCAACTGTATTTCTTCATATTCCTTGTTCTCAAGCTAACCACGGTCCTGGTACTAATAATCACATAGTGAGATTTATTGTTGACAAGCCTATTCTTACGTTCACGTTCCTCGTTTTCTCTATCATGCGTGGTTCGAATATCCAATTGTTCGACAGGAGAGAACTTTCTTTTATGACGTGTCCACTGAGTATGGCACGCGTATTCAAGGGGATTCAAGAAATTTGTAGTTTTTCACATCGATGTCCCAGTTCACATAAATGTGACTACTGAAAAGCGAACCCTCCTTCTTCTATCAACCTCCTACTATTACTAATATCGCTAAATCTTACAATTAGTAACTACTCTTACTAGCACCTTCATGTGGACTATGTTGTTGGTAAACCCAACTAAGCAGTCCACCTACTAACAATGGCCCTACCACCCACCTCCTACATCCATGTAGATAAGCTTCAATAGCATGCAACATTTCCCATTTACTAATACTACAATAAAACAAGAACGAACATTTTCGTACAAAATTAAAACCATGACGCCAATGAAGTAGCGGGAACTCAGCCAGTAGTTTCATAATAACACAAGTTGAAAGATAAACAAAGCACCGAGTCATTGATCCTTCACCAGTGATCGTCGTGAAGTGAGGCCATGTGTCAACGCCAAATGGGAGAACTCCACAGGCAACGGTTCACAGAAACCCATCTCCGACGTTCCTTCCAAGAAAAGGGCTGCAGTATTCCTTCCTCGCAGCGGTATCCTTCTACACCATTCACTTTGGACATTTCCCAGAGTTTCTTATCTTCATGTTCAGTTACTTTCTCTGATGTCACAAAATAAAGTACTCACTTGATCGTTCTCTTTCCTCTCGCTACAATTCTTTCATCTCCTTTATCCCTCATGTGCGTTTCGCAAGTGTTTTGAATGTTTCGGTTTCTACTATTACATTTATTATTTATTGACACTTTCTTTTCCTCCCACAGACCAACAACTTTAAGGGAAGAAAACAGACATCAAATGAAGTGTAACGATTACGTAAAATAACAATACTAAACTAAAATAGAATAAAAACATCTAATTATCAAGAATGAAAAAAACAACAACATATAACAGTAGTCTGCATAATGGTTGAAACTTGCGTAACTCCTCTAGAAAGAAGTCTTTGCATCATACTCAATATATTTTTGTCGGCAGATGCTGATAAACCTCATACTCCTCTATCTCTCATTGAATGGTTTATAAATAAGTTTGTGTAAAGAAGAAAATATCATGACAAACGTTTTGTTTTGAGTGTCATATCATACACGGGAGTTGCCGAATAAAGGTATACAAATAGAGTTTTACGTCCTTCAAACACAAACAATTTCCAAATTTAATCCTCATGTCCAAATTTAAGTTCCTGCGTTTTCATCAGTAGAGACACTCTCAATCGGGTACGGGTAATCAGTTTCCTGGGAGGAAAATTATGAGGCAACGTGTCGGTAAATTCGATTAACCAACCTAAACCTCTTACGGATGACTTGCCCCTTTCCAATCCATCGTCGTCCAATTCCATGTAGTTAAGTACAATCCAGACTTTCCTGATCCAGCGAGTAGAAGGACTTCTTGTTTGTCCCCCAAGGTTTTCAAGTCCCACCCCCCCACCCGCAAAAAAACTTATACATCATACCTTTATTAACGTTCTACATTCCGTTTGATAACAAAATCGAATGATAAATTAAGAATTCTAATAAAACGATTTAAATCTATAACAATCAAATCTGGGCGATAAAGGTTCACTCGGTTGGAACACTTGTTTACATGAGTCCATTACTGAGTCACGCACAACACTGGATTTGATTCATTTCACCTTCTTTGTCATACCAAGTGAAAATTCATTCTTTGCCACTGATGACAGAAGCCGAATAAAAAGGAGTTCCTTCCGCAGGCTCAGGGGCCAGCATGCTTGCTCGTCCCGTGTCACTCCGGGTTCAATTTCCAGTGGGGCCACAAAAAAATTATAACTTTTCACTTCAATTTCGCTGTGACTACTCAAAAGCGAACCCTATTTCGCCCAACCACTTCCTACTACTCCCACTTCCACTAACTCTTGCTATTACTAACTACTACATCACGTGGACCAAGTTGTTGGTAAACCCAGCTAACCGACCTACCTACTAACAACAGCTCTACCACCCACCTCTTATCTCCTTTCGCGTCATGTAGATAAGCTTCAATGGCACGCTACATTACCCATTTACAAATAATACAATGAAAAAAAAAATGAAGAGGAAAAAGAAGAAGACAGTTTCATCTTAGTTCTCGGCCGGACCCTCAACTGCTTTCACAGAGAAAATGTATTTTTCCCTGTGGACAAAATCCATCGATACACACCCTTTTCGCTCCATGCTTAACATTACAGTTATAAGCTTTAACATACACTAGTCAAGTATCGAATCACAACACACACATATAACATATCCCTGGTTACCAATGGATTTACCAATTCTACATTTAGTATTAAAATATTAGGGAGAGAAACCATACAACCAGAACACGAAAATGTTCATTGAAAATGTGAATGTTGTGGAACAATATGACAGCAAGGATCAATTAACACTTTCACAAAAGTAATGGAAAAGTGCATATCTCTGACTTTCAAATTCTGAAGAATCAGAGGTGGCAAACTATTGCGAACTGCATTTATAAAAGTTACGTAAAATCTTCCAGGATCTTTTCAAACACAAAATCTATAGTATATTTATTCCAAATTCAAAATACAAACAGATCGAAAATAAGACCAGGTTCAAAATATATCGAGGTAATTTAACAATTTCTTGCAGATATATCTCATGTAAAGCAACTACTAAGCCTTCAAGTGTTTTTCGATTTTCCACTTTAAAAAAAATTGATTTACTTCTAAATTTTTTTCGAGATTTCTGAAAAGGCACTTCCCATCCAAATTTTGCGCAAGAAGAGTTGTCAGATTCCAGTGATACAAGTAATTCGTATGATACGAGTACAATGGCACATGACGTGAACTACGTTTGTTAGCCTTCAAGACCTCCCAAGGTGAAAACTCCTAAAAATAATGGCTCTCCACCCTTGTCGAACAAAGCCATTGAAGATACTGCGCGGTCCTCACCAAGGGCACACACAGCCCTCCGTCACCACGCGATCCACCAGCACAAAGGGTTACGGTGATGTCCCGCTGAGCCACTTGTTCGTCTTTGTTTCTCCAACCAACGGAACAAGCGAGTCAAAGATAATTCATCCTCACCCTGGTTCTCAAAACAAGAAAGTCCGCGGGGAAAAATCAAGAAGTCTAGGGAACAGTTTTTAATTAAAAAATGCTGTGATACAACATTTTTGAGATCTCAACAAATATTAATCGAGAGTACCCGAGACATTTTATCACGTTCTCAATTGTTCCATTTTACTACATTTAAGAAGTTGAATGCTTATGGATTTCGTTTGTTTCGTAATCCATTTTAACAGAATAACTGATACTTTTTACCTTCTGATGACCTTAAGAATGATTTTAGTAGTTTGAAAGTGGCGTTTACCGTTATACAGGAAAACGTATCTTAAGATAGTATGCATTTCGAAAACGAGAAAGTAAAGACTTCATATGCATCACGAGTAACGCAAAGGGAATAAGAATTCACTCCATTGTAATATCAGGGTGTTCCAACCTAACACGGATACCTCCTGAAAGATTATCTCGGAGACATGATCGAATTTTTCATTCCAGTCCCAAAATGCGTAGATGAAAATGGATACATTCAATGTGTGTGCAAATACTAAACTATAAGATGCTTTGAAGATATTATTTTGTATACGAGTGCATGCATTGTGGATCTAATTACATGATTATAACAAAGACCGAGACTAAACGAGAACCTTGAGGGACACCTACACAACCTGGGAGTTGTATAGAGATACTCGACGGCGGTCGTGCTCAACTGTCATGCCACGTCATCGAGGGTGGGAAGGGTCATTAAGCGAGGTAAGCAGAACATTGTGAGGTAAGAAGAACCAACCTACTTGTGGTCTACTCACTTCTATATATTCACGTTAGACAATAAAAGACAAGGGATTGCTTATTTTTGCCATTACTCTGTGACCTAATTATCGAGGGTAGTTGTGGAAACCTTTATTAACTGTTGATATACTAGTTTCTCCTTCAATAACAAAATTCGGATATAAAGAGAAATAACAGGCATAATAATCGACAGCCGTGGCGTAGTACTAAAGTCTTCGCTCCCTCTTCACTGCAGAACCGCACTGGATGAGGTTTTCAGCTGAGATTTGTCTCACGCCAAACCTATGTGGATTCGGTACCTCACATTCCCTGGCAACTTCACATCTCTGCTTCCCTATTCCTTCGCCTAAATCATGAGTTTAGATGGAAAGGGTACGTAGCCTTGATGACCAGAACCTTGCCACATGAACTACACTGATGTAGTAAACACTGCAGATGTAGGAACCGTGGGTTTTCGATGCGAGATCCAAATCCAAAGGGGAAAAAAGATTTCTCCAAACTATTGTTTGGATACTATAAGGTTGAGATGTCACATCTAAAGGTTGATATGTCTCAAACAAATGTTGGGATTGGAAGGTTTGGAGAGATCCATTCCTTGCTTTGGATTTGGATCTCACATCCAAACCCGTTCTCTCAGTGAAATATTATAATATTTTCATATAAATAAAAACTTTTTTATTAAACTCCATATTCTACGTCATCATGAACAAACGGAGATGGTACACATTATACTTGATTACTGTACCAATTCGAGGAAGTAAGTGCGGCAAAGTCATTCGTACAACGTCCTCCTGCACGAGTTGACGGTTTGTGCCTTCCGCGTCCATTTAAACTCACGGAGCCGGTGCCCCAAGACAAAGATAACCAAAGAGAGTGTAATTAGAAGCCACTTGAAGCCCCGTTACGTTTAAGCATTCTGGTGGCACGACAGCTGCAGCGAGTGGTTGCGGCGGGCGAAGGCGGGCGTCGTGTCCGGTTCCGCTGATGACCACATCGTTCCGACAATCTTACTGTTCATCCACAACCATTATGGATGATGACTATTTAACACTTCATCCAACACCAAAGGACTATGGATGTCATACTTCGTTCATTTCATTTAAGGGAGTGTGAGCAACGCAGCGACTGTTTTTAAATGTCCTGAATTTTTTCAATGAAAAAAAAAATTTATTATAATCTCGTCTAATAAAATTTGGATCAGGCGGGGCTAATATTGCAATAAACCATTTTGAAGTTGTTCGTGCTCTTATAGATAAAGCCACTGGTAAGGATGTTTTTAAATAAATTCCCAAATAATTTCAAATTCCATAAAAAGTATCACACGAGTCACAAATTTAATAAAGAAAAGAATACGAAATTTTCCTTACCTCGCCGTTCAATTCAACGAAAGGAGTCGCAAAACTAAAACACTCTAGTCAAACTAATGACCAACCTTCAAATACGTTGTTTCAATTTCATCGGTATAATTAATCGCAGTTATTAATCCACCATAATTCATGAATGTTATAATGAGGATTTTTAATACAAAATTGATAATATTTTTGAAAGTGCCAAATTGTTATGTGCCTACCAGTGTCTGGCACGCACATATTACCATAATAGAATTATCCATCATATTAGTCACAATGGGAGGTTTAATTTTATCACAATTATTGTTATGAAAATGGATATGGTTATCACAATATCATGACAGTTCTACTAAGACCATGGGTCAATAAAACATGTCTCCCCACAATATCAATACTTCAAGAATAGAAAGTATGATGCAATGAGATATATGAACAATGTTTAAGTGGAGGAGAGAAATTCTAAGGTACTTGGAAAGATTTAAAGAAAAATTACAATACACGAGAATTAATTACAAAGAATTACAATACAATACAATACAATACAATACACAATTGTGTCAACAATAAAAGTGGTGAAGCAATCAATATAATGGCTAAAATATCAATTCCTCCTCCTACATAATACTATTCTATAAATGTAAATAATCCTGTGGAATCCATAAGCATGTGCATAATTAACTTCCAGAATTGAAGAGCGCAGATTCAAAAATATTTGACGTTCTAGGCTACATGTGCCACGACTTTGGTGATCTGGATAAGATAAAAAATTAATACTGTTCCATTACAAGGTACAATACAATTTCTCCTACTAATCCTTGAACTATAAAAATCTAAATCAATTGCTTGTCTCTTTTTTATTAATTCAAAAACACCTGATCCAAATAAGTATCTTAGAAAATAAGGGTAACATGTTATATTCTATACACAGGGAAGCTTTTTTTGAGAGTCTTTACTTTTTTATTCACGCGACTGAAGTCACGAATATTAAGTCAGTAGATAATAATTACAAAATTTCTTCTTTACCTCGTTTCTTCCCTGATTCTCAGGGCTGTTAACTGTACAACATAAATTTATCTCCTGCTATCCGAACAGTTCTCGGTGGTATCCTTATCCGTTTCCGTAGCATTACACGAGGTAACCTCGCTAGTAGGCAATCTCTTTATACTCAAGTAAATTGCTCAACGGAAGCTCACTATTGCACAAACATGTGTTCATGACACAATTCATAAATATCAGCTTCCAACACTAAGTAAATTACACGCATCCTTTGAAGATCCCATGCCCATTAACAAATAATTCATCTTAATGAATGTTAAACTTTCAAGAATAATTTCATACTTGATTTGCTTGTTCCAATATTGCCACACCATGACAATATTTTCTTGACAAACATTTGATCCTACAGTCATCGGAATAAACTAAAATGTTGATCATTCATACGTCGATACTTGATTAGATAACGAAAGTTACCATTCTCAGGATGGTAAGTCACCAAGCGAGGAAGTAAGCTCTAAATTTCTCATACTACTCTCAATTGGACACAGTTAAAAAGAGTTTGCACAGGATGCAAGAGGCGACCAGATCCAAGGCAGGTGCGGCCAGACCAGAATATTCCACTCACATGCATGTCCATGATATACCATATTATTACAACGCCTCTTCTCAAAGCTAAGAGTACTAATACGGAAGGCACGAGAGGTAGGAAGTTGATGTAATATCTCAAAATAATACTGGCCTAACTGTTTATTTTGTTTAATATGAAATAAAGGATGATTCATGCAACAATATTCAATTCGATTTCGAGTAATATAAATGCATAGGATAGATCCCCAAATTATTAGGAAGTCCACGGACGATATTTTATAAATTAAATGCAGAAAAAGAAGTTATTTTTCAATGATTCGATAAATAAAATACAAAATTTTAAAAACTTTAGTTAAAATTCTATCAATATTTAAGATTATTCTTCAGATTTATTAACGATGTTGCTTTTCATTTCTAAACGTGATGGGGTTTAGGTCATTGGGTCGTATCTTCCACTTAATTATATGCTAGGAAGTTCAAAGTTTTTAATCCAACAGGTATTTTAATTTATTTATGTGTGACCATAAACGATGTATTTTATATATCATGCAGACGCTAAAAATAATTCATTTATGTATTTTAACAGAACATATAATCTTATATATTATACATTAGTGAGTTAAGATTAATCGTTTTTATATGCTCTCTGATATGCAAAGTTCATAAACACACCTTAATGACCTTGAAAGACCCCCTCTAAATCCCGAGTACAATACCGTACGATGAAGAAAGAGTAAAGTGGCGCATCCTCAAAGTTGAATATGGAGTAATGTTCTGTCCACAAGAACCAAGCCCTGATGAAGACAACTTCCGTCGTCGAAGCTTCGTGAAGACGAAATAGTGACATGACAAGAGTATTTGCAAATGTTTTTAATACAAATAACTGACCAGTGTGCTCTAAATGTAAATTTAAGACAGGTTTCCATCTCTTGCATGTAAGTACGAAATCAATAGTTCGAATCATTTTTCTAGAAGCAATTTAATATTATTGTGAAATTAGAACGTCACAATTAGATATTTCGCATGCGTAGTAAACCCAGACCGAGTACTCGCGGTTTACTGCAATGAATCTTTCTCATCATTGTACTGGTATTCCGACCATTGAACCATTTCTATTCATATTCATTGGAAAACGTTCATCAACATTGTTGGGGAGTGCACTATTTCAGTACTCGTATTCAGTGGCGGATCTAAGGGGACTATTCGACCTGAACTCTTAACAGATAAAATTGAATTTGATAAATGGCATACTTAGTAAAAGTGTTACAGATTAATAATTGTTATTAGTTATAATTATTATTGTTATTAATAATATCAGATTAATTAAATTAATAATACCAGATTTATAACTTTAATAATTATTAACAATACAAGATTGTTAATTATTTATTTGATGCATTTTATTTAAAAGTAATATTTATAAAATTTGTGTTGTAGAACCATAATTTTTAAACAACATTGCTCCTCAGTTAGCCTCCCCCCCCCCTGATAACGGTCTAGGTCCGCCACTGCTCGTATTCATTAGTATCCTGAATATAATTTCAATAATGTTACAAAGAAGAAAATTTTTGTTGTATGAAGTCACTAACATAAATTTACGTAGACAGAATATAGACCAATTTCAGGAGCTTCACATAAATAATTTTATATTGGGCATGTGTAAACCCATTTTCCCCTCTCAAACGGAGAATTTTTAAAGAATCAAAATTACATTCAAACGCAGAGGTTTGATTGAGATTTTTTATATCAGAAAAAGGACGCCAAATAGAAGTTTTCACATTTGAATGAGTAATTTAAAGCCTCTCCGTGGCTAAGGTGGTGGCGTTCTAGATCATCATCAAGTCATCCAGGGTCCAATTCCCGGCGGGGGCCAGAAAAAAATTTGTAGCTTTTCACATTCATGTCCCAGTTCATGTAGCATTAACGTCTGAAAAGCGAATCTCCCTCCTCTGTCCATCCTAGAATCAATAAATCTTACTATTACAACTCCTACTAACCCCTCTACGTGGGCCTAGTTGAAGGTAAATCTAGCTAAGTAGCCCTCCTTCTAACAATAGTTTACCACCCAACCCGTACCTTCTATCGTCCCATGTAGAAATAGCACGCTACATTTCCCATTTACAAATACTACAATAAAAAACCAAAGAAAAAAGTAATTGAAGAATCCTCCGAGAAAGAATGTGACGCATAGTTCACGAGAAGATCGAAACCAAACATTTCGCATTATATAAAGTCGATACCAAACGGTCTCGAAGTTTTTACTCAAAGTCGAACAACTTTTTCCGAAAATAATGCAATATGACTACCGAACACGAATTGCCAAATTCTACGAAAAAATCGAATAATATAATATCCAAATAAATAGTAATAGTAGTCACAAAAGCGACTATTTGTAAAAAAAAAAAAAAAAAAACAAAATAAAGTTAACACAACAAACTAAGACATAACGTAATGTTCGTTCCCCACGCTAGATGTAGAAAGAACAAAATAACGCCACACAAGCATGTGAATTGAATTGGTGGTCGTTTTTGGCAATAGATTTAAGCTCAAAGAAACCCGAAAGTACTACCAACATAATTCGAGGTACACTTATCATTATTGTTATGGACGATGGCGAAGTAAAAGTGTTGACTACACTGTGCATAAGCTCTGTACCGATATCAAGCCAGTTAGACAGGTCATAATTAAATGAATTATTTGCTTTCAAGAGAGCAGTTTCCAACTGCCTGTGGCCATGTTGAGGACAGTAAACTAATTTACTGCTACTACTTTAAATGAACTTATTTAATTCTACTACTTTACAGTAAACTAATAAACACAGTGCGTTCACGTACATGATTTTTTTCTAGGTTGCATTTTCTATGATTAGTGTTCAGTGGCGGATCTAGACCATAATCAAGGGGGGTGGAAGTAACCGGGGAGCATTTTTGTTTAAAAATGATAGTTTTATAACATAAATTTTATAAAAATAATGTTAATTAATAATATGTAACAAATAAATAATTAACAATCTGGTATTATTAATAACAATATTACTAATAACAATTTTAAAGGGTTCTAATGACCTTGACGAGTCCTAAAGCCACACAAAAATATATTTTATAAATAACAACAATTTTAACTAATAACAATTATTAATCTGGTAATACTTTTACAAAGTATGACATTTATCAACTTCAATATCAATTGTTAAGAGTTCATGTCCAATTGGATCCGTCACTGGTAGAGTTACACGACTTTGAGCATATGTTATGGTACTCTTGATAAAAGTTTGATAAAGAATGTTATTCGATTTATTATAAAAAAAACATGATTCACTTTCAAATGATAAATACGATGCACTTTGCCGCCACCCAAGAGAAAGCAGTCATGTAATCATCATTGATAAAGCATTTCCACAATACCCGGTGTCCCAATTAACTTTAAAGGCACACGCGGCATAGAGGTGAACGACCCTTCCGCCGGAAAGCAGCGGCGAGGCAGCTGCGAAAAGTGGCAAGGGAGGAAAGAGGTCATGTCATGGTTGGCGGAAGAAAGGGCACTACTACGCCAGCTGTGCTCCGCTCTTCCAATGCGACCTCTTTGTCCTCATTATTATAGTCCAAAGCAGAATGATAATCAGGTCGTGGAACAACCGATTCGCGAAAACTCAAATCCATACCGAACGTTTTTGCTGAATGTGTCACGCTCGACTTTCTAACACAATGATTTTTCCACGAAAGTTCACTGAAATGCGTTCAATCATTAAATTCTGTAATAAAAAGTATGATTTTAGTATCGTATCTACACACTGATTCCGCTCTAACGATCTGTATTTTATTTCTGAAGTATCAATCCTTTTTTAAAAATCCCGTCTATTTTAGATGCACTTTTTCGACTTTACACGGGAGTTTTTGTCGCGATACGGTAAAATTAAGAGATAAAGTAACCTCTTGTGCCCATTAAGAAATGGAATATCGAAAAACCTAGAAACGCATTTTTAGATATTTAAATTGTCAACGTGAACGTACAAAAATCGTCATGTTATCACAATTAGTTTGCGAGACAAATGAAAAATGGAGCAAAATCGAAAAATAACATTTCACCCCAAATTTACTCCATTAAAATCCAAATATTGAGTAAACCTTTCATAAGTGTACAATACAAAAGCAACATCCTGTCAAACTTTCAAATTCTTATATCTATTATTTCAACTATCTGCGTTGAGGAGTGAGTAAAAGAGTTAGTCAATGAAGGAGTCAGTCTCACTCAGGAAAAAGCCGCTTTAGTAGAAGGAAATTGTCATTTAGTTATGATGTGATCGGTAAGTAGTTTTTAAATTTTTTTTTGTTAAGATGAAGTCAAAACAAACATTTTTTCAAAATCGGACTGGAGCTTAGCGAGAAAATTGCATAAATGAGCATTTTTGATGCATTTTTAGAGCATCGCTATTTTTTTTTTCCTCCGGTTCTAATGATCGTAGAAAAAAATGCAAAATACTCGTGAATGAATAATCTATCAAACTAATCCCATATAAATACTTAAAAAATGCATCCTAACCTCAAAACACCAAATTGTATGAAATTTCGATTCTTTTTCACTAAAAATGCAATAAATAACGAAAAAATCGGCGGATATTAATGAAAATTAAAAAAAAGTGTACGTTGATGCTATAAACACGTGGCAAAAATTTCGTAAAGAAATTTGGATTTTTACGGTCACAATCAGCGTTTTTCGAGAAAATTTCAAATTGCCGCCATTTTATGCAAAATCATCGTAGGGCATTTTCTTTTTAATTTGTAGGTTCTTTTGCGTACTTTTTTGTGAGCATGCGCACAAATGTGTACCTTAATTTAAAATGCCCTTTTTAAGACTTCGAAAACTTTTCAATTTTCACCTTTTTTGCCATTTTTACTGTATTTGACAGTTTTTCTATTTTTGCCAGTTTTTCTGTCAGTGTTCAAAAATGTAGTAGTTAAAATGTTTCTTTCATAAAATATTGCTTAAAAACTTGTTTTTATTTTCAATTTCCCTCTACTACTTGTATAGAAGGAGATACATCTCCACAACAATATCTAATTAAAACTGGATCCGAATCATTGATGAGGTTCTCGGATATAGGTTTTTTAGATTTACAAATATCGGTTCAGTTTGCATTTCCGGGTCAAGACGGAGAAAATTTCAAGCTTCTTTCAGTTTCAGTACTGAAATATTTCATTTTCTAGTTTCATTGTAATATTGTAGTTATTAAATAAGTTTGATTAAAATTGATCAACATCGTTTGTAAATAAATTTATTTAAAGCGATATTATTTAATTTGTGAAATAATGCAAGAGAATATATTTATTTTTATTATTTAAAAATATTACATTCTACTTCGGTTGCTTTAATTTATTTTTATTTGTTACCATCAAGTATGTGGATATGTAGGTGAATAAAATAATTAAATGATTCGTATATTCTATTTTTTTAATTTACTGCCCTTTTCAATTCCTGTCGTCTGAGCTTCCGTATGATCCAACCCCTGAGTCTAAATATAGGCAAGGTTTAGCGGCCACGAGCGCAACCCTTGTCGCCGGGGTGTGTACGGCTTCCTGGGCTGATGTGTGTCCCGACCAGGAGGACGTTGCTCTTCCGGAAGCCAAGAGCGGACCCCTCCCTACAAGCACCCTTCCGCGTAGGAGTAGTTCATGGCCATGGGATTTCAAACTTCGATTAAGAACTTGCATCAGTATTTGCATCAGGTATTATTCGCGGTTAGGAATACAAAAATAAATTTGATGTAAATTTATGTTCAATATTTATTCGTATTATTTATTTAGTAGTTTGTTTAAATAATAAAATATTTATTCGTAATATTGAGTTCTTGAAATGAGATTTTCGCCATTCTATTTTACGCTCTTTTTTAAATTTATATCAGTGTGTAACACACCGCCAACACAGTATTACATAATTAAACATGTATAACACCATTGAGTCTCAACAAAACGAAATATATGACTCACTCGAAATGACGTTTCGACTTTTATTGTCATCTTGAGGGCTCTCTGCAACATAATTATAGTGAAGGTTGGTGGCGAGGTTGAAATATATGACGTTCTTGTAGTGGTGCATATTTCTACTATAGTAAGAAACACATTTTTATCGCATTTTGGGAGATAATCGTCTAACGTTGGACATGTTAAGCAAGATGTTTCTTTAATTGTAACATGTTGTGAATTATACATGTTTTGATTCTTTTCAGTAATTTAATTGCTCGCAGTTATGGTATCGGGGTTAAGTTAGTCTAAACATTTATTTTTCTCTCCTCCGCTTTGCTACTTCTTTGTTTTACCTACCATTTTAATGCGTGTGAGCTGCTAGGATTAAGTAAAATTTCCCAGTATTTTTATTTTATTATGTTATTTAGGTCCATGTCACCCAACTGCGTCCCCCCTGCTCGGTTCTCAATCCTATAACCTCCTATCACGTCCCAACAAAAAAACTGTTTTTCTGAGTAAGAACATTGTGATCAAAGATCAGATCTGAAGTCTGCCTATTGTGTTCTTTTTGGGGAAAATTTTCTTTAAAATTCAATTGATAATTAGTGTATTATAATGTCGACAAGTTGTGGTACATAAATTCCTCTCAACATTGACTTAAAAGTTCTGATCATTCTTCCAATCTTCGCCATCAATCATAATTTTGCCAATGTGTCTGCTCCCTGGACCAAACACGTTCACTGGAGCGTATCTCTATTATTTTCTTCAAAACATTCTCCCATCCAACAACTTTCCAGTGTCCTAACAATTTCTAGTTTTTGCCAAAAGAACCATTGAAAATTGGATATCTACATGGAGTCCAATAAGTTAATTTACTCTCCGGAAGCAAGCGGTCTCAAAATTTCAAGATTTTAAAGCTCGCTAGCGACTTCAAAATACATCTTCTAAATCTGAAATTTTTATGAAAGTTTTATTTTAAGACATCAAATAATATGTGACGTTGCCCCGTCCAAGTTTTAAAAGAATATTTTTTAGAAATATCCTAACCACTAATGGTATTTTTGGACGTTGATACCCCTAATAATTGGATAGAATTTTGTAAAAAAAATTGTACCTGACACTGTCCCACTTTTTTTGTAGTAAAATAAAATTTCAATAAAACATTCATATTTTGAAAATATGTTTTACGGGTCTCTTCAGAGGTTAAAATTTTTGAAACTTTAAAGCTTGGTAGCGACCTCTAAAATATACTTTGTAATCCTGAATTTTTATGGAAGTCTTACTGTAAGACATAACATAAAATGGGAGGGTGTCCCGTGCAAATCTCAAATGTTGATATTTTAAGAACTCTCGTAGGGACCACCCTCTCAGTTCCTATCAAATGGCCTAAAGGAAAACCGGAGAAAAACCCGGGCCGGGATGGAATTACAGAGATAATGGACTCAATGATGCCAAGTGTAGAAAAACAGAATTATAATAAATAAGTAGACATAACAAGAAAGCATGAATTAAAGTAAGTGTTGTGGTTTTAAATACATCACTTAAAGTCGAAAACAACCCAATGAAACACATTATTCGATAAAAGAGCAAGTAGCGAGAGTTTGAACGACCTGGTAGTATAATAGAAATCATATATATTTATTAAGATTTTATTCCACAAAACATATCTAATAATAATAATAGTACAAATATTGTTATCTGTAAATAGACACTCTTACCTTTTGGCAGAATACGAAAAAGAAAAAATTAACAATAAATGGAAGTATAAATACCTAAGGAATCTTCGGTAGTAACAAATTATATATACTCGTAGGCAATTAATTTCTTTCACATGACTAATTGTCGTTCCCGGCGCATTAAGCACATGAGGACGAAGCTCATGCGACTAACGAAGGAGAAGCGTAACATGGGCGTTCTGTTGCATAACCCGATTCGGTCGTAGGTGGTCTGACTTTGAAACCTCTGAGGTGCGCAGAGAATCCACAAAGCACGTCCACGAATTAAGAGAGATGTCAAGATCGACAGGAGGATTCACAAAACGAATACGAAATACTCTCACGTGGCTTTGACGGGAAACTTTCCGATGTTTATAACCGAATGAGTTTACTCAGTTGAAGTACAACCGCTCTGTACAGCAATTGTCAGAAACATGTTCGAATGGGGAAAGGCAGAATGGTCACACACAAAAGTATATTCATACAATTAATGAAAAAAACTCACAAGTAAAATAATAAACGATCTCACCTAGAAAGTAAAGTGATTATTTCTGAAATCATTTTATAAAACGGAAGTTTTTCCCGTAGGTGTAAACAGGAACGACCAATTGACAGGGTTGAAGAGAACGACCAATTTCTTGATAAACGGCCGGGTTGGGAAGAGCGACCGTGGAACAAAGTATGCGATGAGCAATATAACAATCAACAGAGGATCGGTGTATGACTGGAGTTCGTCCCTTCGACTAACACCATAGCTTTCTACCTAGTAGTGGAATTTAGCATCACAGCACTTAAAATATTTTGAAATAAGCGAATACAGACAAAAATTGTGAAAAAGAACCATAAATTATTGAGGTCAAAGAATGTGTGACATGTGAAGAATGCCTCGAAGGAATACCGTGCGTAAATGTGGCAATTATGGACACAAAAAAGATCTGAGCAACTTTCGCCAAATTATGTTTCAGTAAAACAATCAAATTAAGTTTTGGTAATGTAGATGGTGTTAAGGTATTTGTCACTTTAAAGTTTGGAAAATTATGATCACAGATGATTTGAGGGAAATCATTTCAGGGGCAAAATATCAACATTTCTACTTTTCATTTCCAAACTCTGTGTATTGGTGTAAATGTTAAATGACCAGCATAAACAATAATTTTAAACAAATACAAGTACATCTTTCTTCCTAATTCAAATTGTTCCATTTTATTATATAAAACAGTAGTTAGAAATATTGATAATCAGAATAAGGCTACCAAAAACCAACCGAAGTTTGTCCTTCTGGAGGGGAGTCGCTGGATTGGGTCCCGCGGTCAATGTATCCTAATCCTCTTGCTAACCTTCCCGAAAGGGTATAGTTGGATTGCGTCCCTCGGTCTTTTTCTTAATTCCTTTGCCTCTTGACGAAGGTGACTCTACCCCACCTCCCAGACAAATTGGTTTAGTCGATTTTCGCAAATTAAGACAACGCAGGATCGAACAGAAAATCGATGTAGAAAATCGTCAATAAAACCTCAAAAACAAGTATTTTTATTTAATATATTGGTCAATATCTTTATTTGAATGTTTGAACTTTTCTCACCGATTCTGCTTTCATGTACATTTTAAAAACATGCTGTACAAGTACAGACTGATCCATATTTTTCGACTACATTTTAATGCACGCTCCTAATGTATTAATTGATTAAATTGAACAATTCAATATTCTTTTTGTTAAGCATATGTCTCAGAATGGTTGAAATGTTTGTACAGTTTTACATATCATTCACAATTTTCGAGGTTCTTTCAAAGCGCCATTGTTTGACTATTTTAAATCCAATGTTCACTATGGTCATTCTGATGAATGTTCGATGGCAAATAATTCCATATTGTTGTAAATAGACATCATAAGTCTTGCATATATATCTGTAAATTTCTACAATTTTTTGGAGATAGTTCATACGTAGAATATAGTAGAATAAACACCAAAACCAGTTACGTAAAATATATTGTGATACATGCCAACATGAATTGTTACCTTTCTATAAATTAAATCCAAAAAACGAACAATATTTTAATGTCCCAGTTCATTAAGCGTTACGCGGGGAGGCGAATTGGATAATACCCTTTTTTTTTTGCTTAATAGCTGCATCATATTTTTCATGTTTCTTTATCATAATGCGTCGAGTAGTTTTCCTATCTCTTCTGAAAGAGTGATTACAAGAGAGGTTTGTATTTGTTTTCCATAATCTTCACAAAATGAAACTTTCTTAGGTCATTTGCTCTGTATTTTACAATGTTGTCTTCTAGGAATGCTATTTTCTTTTTGTCTGCTGCGCGCATCTTGTTCTCCATTCTTTCAGAAGTGCTTATTCCAATTTTCGTATCTGTTGGAAATTCTTTCAGTACTTCCAAAAAATTGAAAATGTCCGGATGTGGAGAATAGAAGGAATTGTTAAATTATGCGTGGAAACTCTCACATCCGTTTGTAGTTCGGACACTACTTGTAGTCATATCTACCCACATATCAGGAGGGAAATGGGATTCATTATCTATATAATTATCCGTCAGATAATCCATGAACTGCTCCACTCTCTGGTCGTTAGGAATATTTGTCATGAAATCTTCCAGGATTGATTCTTCAACATCTTCTTTGTTTAGCGTTGGAAGTCCAAATACATAATGAGGAATCGACCTGTCTCCGTCTTATTATTATATCTATGCTGAGTCCAAGAGATTGAATCTGTCGATACCAGGCTTGAGCAAGATGAAAGCGACATCCCTTAATAATAACATCCGGTCACACTGCTCGGAGACCAAAATAAATGGCTTGTTCAAAATCTGCAAACACTGGGAGAGGTTCGAAAGGAAGATTTATCTTCTAACACTCTTTTTTCAAAGCCTTGAAACATATCTCGTACGATTGACTACTTTTCCTATTAAGCAAGAAGAAAACCAGATACATGTAATGTCTACTTCTAATGCCATGAATGGTGAAGAACTGTAAAAAGTGTTTTACACTGAACTTAAAGATTCCATCGACGAATAAGATATCTAATTCACACAATACACGTAAATTTTTTCACATGAAAACAAAATGTTATTTTCCTTATCATTTAACATCAAAAGTTGTTCTCCGTCGTGCGTTTTCACTTCCGTCGCATCGAGAGTTTCGTGTACGTCTTTGGTGCTTCTTGGTTTCGGTGGCAAAATAATTCTTCTTGCTCCGTAGATAGCTTGTCTAAAGCAGTCAATATCTATCTTCGTGAAGGTATGTGCATTCCTCCCGATTAATTCTTTGTGAATCAATTTGGTTGGGCCGTCTAAAAGATTGCCTTCTGCCTTTCTTTTGACATTATTTCGTGCAATCTGTTTTTGAACACTCTCTCCGTCACTTGCGTAGTTATGGTCTAATTTCGATTCGAATATAATAGTTCCGCTCTCATCCGTTTTAACATAACTCTTACATTTTCTTTCTCTCCATCTCCAGCGTTGAGATCCATCGCTCAAGAGTTTGTGAAAACCAAAATTAAAACCTCCTATCTCTAATAGTGCCTTACCACGTTCACTCATCATGGTCAGTGGAGTTGAATCTGCCATTTTCAACGAAAAGTAAGCAATGTAAGCTACTCAGTGTCTCACTTTTCTGTAGCAAATGATATGTCAATATATGGGGCACCTCAATATAAGTACTCCCTATTTTCAACTTGTTTTCATCCTCATCCACTCTGCAATGCACAGGAATGTTCCCCCTCCTCAATTGATGCAATTGAGCCATGCTCTTCTAACAAGGAAAAACAGAAGGGCTGCTAGAGAGAGGAAATTGACCGCGGGACCCAATCCAACTATACCTTTCTGGCCAGGAAAAACTGTCAAGGGATTAACTGGGACGCAAGCGAAGGGAAAGTTGACCGCGGGACACAATCGACAGTCACCCTTCTGGAGAGGAATACATCTGGCGCAATGATGTAATTATGTTTGCAGAGCAAACTTTCCGAAAGGTCATCCCTATGTTCGTCGGGTTAACTTTAAAGTTTAACTTAGTTACCCTTGTGAAATTGTGACCCTCCTCGTGACATCATAATGAAGTAAAAAATGAATCTCATAAGAATTCAGGGATAAAAAGATGTCCGTGACATATTGTTCTAATGTAGTTTGTAGCACAACAATATGCTTTCTACAATGTACACATGAGGGACTTTTAGCGAAACGATGAACGAAAGTGATAGATTACTATTATCGTGTAAACACTTCCTTTTATGATAACTAAGAAAGTTTCTTTAGAGGCAAATGCCACTAACACAGATATTTTCTCCATTGACACGCAAAGTTAATAAATGTTTGTCTTACCATGATGATCCCGAGATGTAAGAAATATTGATGTTATAAATGCACGTTCTTGTGTGAAGATGATGTGTACACGTAAATGGAAAGGCAGTTCACAGATCCTAGCATGAGAAAACATCGCATCGAGTCAAAAACTATCTAAAAGATTTTTATTTTTTTTGGGTTGGGNTTCATTGTTTATCTTGTAATGCGTCCAATTTTTAAATATTCACAAAATCAGGGCAATTAAAAAAATGAGAATTCCACGAACAATACAAATCAAAACAGTTGTGAAATTCTGAAATTTTGAAAGCTAGTTGCCACGATTGAAAGGAGTGTTCAGGTTTATATAAATAATTTTGTGATTGACAGATTTTGAGTTATTGTGTTGAATGCATTGAATTCGTACAAAAAATTTTATAGATAAGAAATTATTTATATGTATAATTTATAATGAATGTACATTTATGATTAATACGAATGAATGAATTTTATTTCCTTGAATAACAAAATATAACTGGCTTGTAAATTTAGTAACCACTTTTTAATCGTCATTGTTGTTAGATGGTAAATTAGAACATATTATAAAAACATATATATATATATATATATATATATATATATATATATATATATATATATATATATATATATATATATATATATATATATATATATAATCTTNTGTGTGTGTGGAATAATGATTCTCAGGGATCACGAATGACTCCCGGGCCCCAATTCTAGAGTCGCTAGCCGGGTCGAATTAACCTAGATCTCATAATATAAGGAAAGCAACTGATTATGTTGGTTAGTTGCAGGAAGGAAGATTCAAAGCATTCTTAACAAAAATAACCATTGATTAACATTCTGCAGAAGAGAACGCAGAAAATATTGCGTCTACAACTCACAAAATATAATATGCTTCGAGCGTCTTTGTTCCAGACGATCCGACAACGGCGTAACAGCGCGGAGACTGCGTGGTCGGCAGGTGACGTGGTGCAGCAGCGTCTAGCTGTACCAACTCTTGACCTCGGGCTGCCGCGCGATATGACGGCGCTCCACCCGTCCCCACGGTATGGTCTCGTACTGCTCGTTACTCGTGATCATCTAAGATCGCCACCACTCTGGCGATCACTGCTGTCGCTCTCGAAGTGACTGTTTTTCGCGACAACTACTTCGGAGACTGTCCTCCTCCTCGGAGAGTGCCGTACTTCTCGGAGACTGCCCGGCGTCTCTGGCTACTCCTGTGCTTCTTCTCGCAACTCCTGTGCTTCTGCCGTCTTGCTGCCCCACCGTGCGCAGGTTGACACGATCAGAAGGGGGCAGGGATGACGACGTCGCTCCTCTCTGATAGGGCAGGCCGTTTCACCTGATCGGGCGCACGTGCGCGTTCACGAAACTTTTCGGAGTACTGGGTTTCGTTCACTAGTATTTTACACATGGGGAAGTAATTATTACTCTCAAATAAAAACCCCAACCGCTTCCTGAATAGAGGAATACTCTTTCACAGAGTTTGACAAATTAGAATAACATACACTTAAATGTAGTTTCAAAGATAACTCATGTTTACAGAAAGACTATTTACAAAAATCGTGCATTTAACACAACACAACGTATTTAGTGGTGTGTATCAAATTTCCAATTTAATTTCAGAAGCAATTTCATAAGCGAGACAGTTTTATATAGCCTTCAGTAATAGCAATAATGTTACTTTCGGACCGATTACTCTAAAATTCTACAAAGAGAATTTCCATCACAAATCTGAACCAACTAGTTATGAAATTAAAAAATAAAATTAGAAAAGTTATGAGAGACTAATCTCCAGTTCTCCTCTACTTTATGGTGGGACTAGCGCTCCACGTGAGTCAAACCACTGATAAGTATAATTTTTGTCTTTATTTTTATTATAATTGCTTAATAACACAACATTATGAACCATAATGTTGAAATAACATGATTTAATTTTTACCGAGTCTATAGTATTATACAAACAATAATCAGGAACTCGCTTGACTCGTTTAAAAATGTTGAAGAGCGTATGGAAACAAGGCGGTCGAGCGCAACTGTTTCGTGATTAGTGCGTCCGACCTCGGAAAAAGTGAAATATTTGTTTGTTATTTGCGATGGCTTATGGATAAAAGTGACGTAAAATTACTGCGGAAAATTTACTACAAATCAAAGTAAACTTCTATCACTTTCGTTATATGAAGGTTGGTTTTCTTTTAAATAACCGTTTAAGACGCAACGTATTACACCACCAATTACAATTGCAATTATTTCATTTAAATGGCCGGTGAACAGTGGCGGATACAAAGTTATAGGAATAGTAATAATAAAAGAAAGTTTTCTTTACTTAAAAAACATGAAGTATACGCATTGAAAGAGACAAGACCAACAAATAAAATCTGTCTAAAAAGATGAGATCGTAGAACAAATATATGGCTGAGCTTTAACTGATTTCCACTCCTACATAGGAACATGAGCACAGGGCAGCGATATTTCACTGTTTCTAGCATACTTCCAGTGAGATTCCGTGCTATTTATCAAACAGAAAAGTACCTAGATAAAATTTTCAATAGAAGAAACTTCCAAAGTAAAAAAAAAATGGCTAAAACCTTGAATTATTTCAAAAACGCACTTTTTAAGGATTATTTAGGAAAACTGCAATTTAAGTTAATGCTTTATTTATGTATAGGAATATCGTAAATTGCAACTTCAAGAAGTTAATTTGAAAAACATTCTTGGTGAAAGAACCCGCACTCCCTGGTATTTCTCTTCATGGACCCCACCCAAAATTAAATTCTGGATCCACCCTGCCGATGAGGCATGTTTTTTAAGTTGAAGTGACAAAAAGTACACTGTCTATACATGCTGATTAAGAAAAAGTAAATGTTACACTGTTTATATATATATATGTCATTAGAGCCCTTAAAACTTATACAGGTAGGGAAAATGCAGTTACGCACTAGGGAGAGCCAACATGACTCTCCCCGCGTGTGGGACTCGCCGAATAACTCAGCCATACCCACTAAAAACCCTCTTGAATTACAACCCAAAACTCAAATCCCAACATATCTCAAGTCATTCCTTAAAACATTAAAAAAGAAGAAGAAGAAAGAGGAAAATGAAAGATACCCTAGCCCTAATAGCGTCGGTATCGAAAAGAACAAGAGGTGACCAAGGAAGGTCAGGAAAGAGTAAGAGGAAGTAATGCCAGACTCAGCTCGGGGCTCCGTGTTTGCCAAACACGTACTTACTAGATGTAAATCCCCTGGGGGAACTGTTTATATATGCTGATTAAGAAAATGTAAATGTTTATATATGCTGATTAAGAAAAAGTAAATGTTACACTGTTTATTTATGCGGATTTAAGATATTTTTGTGATTTAATTCTACCTATGCTAGTACTACCTAGAGTCACCGACTCCCAAACGTTTGCAGCAAACGGAGTGGAGTGAAAAGCGGCGTGTGTGGGAGGAGCGAACAATAAGGCCGGAGGGTCGATGACCTCACAGAGGCCCCAGGGAGCGAGAAAGGATCGTCAACAGGCCAACGTCATCACTGACAGAGTCGTGCACGCTTCATTTATCTTCGGCACGCGAACGCCGCACGCCGTCGTCGTTTTGTAATGACGCTCACTTCTTCTCATTGACACAGGAGAAGTCGCACATCATTGCCGCAATACGAAATAGAATCATGAAGGTCAAAAAATTAGCTGATCGTGTAGTCCTTGACTCAAAGGTGTGGGCAATGGATTATACTTTTTGTACCTGGCGCTTTCTACCACTTTAAAAATAAAAAAACTACCTCGATATTGTCGTATAGTATTTATAAATGGGATATGTAGAATGCTATTGATGCTTATCTACATGGGGTGATAGTAGATAGGAAGTGGGTGGTAAGGCTTATGTTAGTAGTTGGGCCGCTTAGCTGAGTTTACCAACAATTGGCCCACGTGGAAGTGTTAATAGGAGTAGTTAGTGATGGTAAGAGTTGATACTAGGAGGAGGTGGATAGAGGAAGGAGGGTTCGTTTTTCATTAGTCAGAGCTATATGAACTGGGACATTGAAATGAAAAGCTACAATTTTTTTTCGGGACCCGCCGGGAATTGAACCAGTAGTGACTGAGTGGCAAGCAAGCTTACTATCCTTGAGCTACCAGAGAGGTTTGTCCTATAAAAAAAATTGGATCGAGAATAACCGACAAATTGGTGTCCATACCTGGGAGATACTCAAGCTTCCGAGGCGAAGACCTAACGAGCGTCTTGGGGTGAAACACATCAGCGTGCTTCATGGGGAGAAACCCTAAATGAGCGTCTGGGGATATCCCTACGAGCGAAGTGAGTCGATTAAATAAAATAAAACAACAAATAATTATCATATGTAATATTATTATGAGTTATTAAACGTTGTTCGGGAATATTTTTCTTTTTCAGCTATAACAATAGTTTTATTTTTACTACTTTATATATATATATA
>NNCF01126451.1:185667-197017 GCA_002313205.1 Laupala kohalensis
TGCAAGATTTGGCCCAAACATGCGAACTAAGAAGCGAAGTTAAATAAAAGTTTGTAAAAAAGAACCACTAGAGTTTAGGGCGGTTGACCCTACTAGTCTTAGGAATTCTTTTCCCGGAAAGGAGAACATATATTCAGTTGCACTTGATTGCCAATCCTATTACAAATGGCCTGTATCTCTCTTCAAGATTTGAATTAAAATTAATGGACGTAATCAAATCTGCATTTTCAACTAGAGTTTCGGTTATTTATCTCCAGAACATTAATTTAAAGGCAATGAAAACATTACAGAGTTTGAGTTATAATGTTCAGTTCAGAACCACATTCTAAATCACTAAATTACTTCCTGTGAATCCAATTTGAATCTCATATTTTGATCAACTTTTGTTAAACGTTGAATTTGCTTCATTGTATTATTCAGTGCGATATGTGATATTGATAACTGCTTCCGAATATAAGGATCAATTTGGTCGGTGTATTTCATATAATAATGTTATGAAAAAAAAGCCCGTATGAAACGTTTACCTAGTTATGGAGTTAATTACAAAGTTAAAGTCGAAAGAACCACGAGTTTTAGAGTTCTTCCCTCTATTTTCAACTATACAGTAACTATAAGGAAAATCAAAATGAATGTATGCATATGATAAGTGTTATGTAATAAATCATGAAAAATATATATTTAAAAAATACAAATTAACAACTCATCCTTACTTTCGAAGTTTTTAATAATCGCTCAGTATTCACGAGATAGAAGGTCCAAGCTCATAAAATCAGGGACCTACTAGAATAATAATTGTAATAAAATATTCACAAGACTTCATTTAAATACCTTAAGTCTACACTAAAACGGAGTATCATCGAAAAAAAAAACACAACAACAACACGACGTCAATTCTAATGCGGATCTGATCTCGTGCAATTCCTGTCGCACACCTGGCGGCAGATGCTCACATAACCCACCCTCTTCCCGACAAATTAATTCAACGCCGCCTCTCGCAGACGGCTGCATCCTTTTGAGGAATGTCGGCGATTAGCGGCTTTTGGAACGCGCCAAAGTCACAGCTGTCATCCACAGAACGCAAACGTGTTTTTCTTTTCAGATTGTATGTATTGAAAAGATTCAAAACACTAGGTGTTAACGCATTCGAAAGTAGAACGATTCATCAACTGAGGCGGTATGTTACTCAACAACAGTGACGGCGATTGGGAATCAAAAGTGAGTGAGTGTGTGTGTGTGTGTGGGGGGGGGTGAAATATTGACAATTTTCATTAACATGACATTTTCTGCATATTTTCACTAAGTATGATTTAAATAATGAAATAATTTAAAAGAAAGACAATTGGAGATTACCACATCAAGGATGGGGTATATTTTCTTATAATTCCCAGTTTTAGACGGTAAAAATGATATTTTTATCTTTCCTTAAAAACGTGGATGGGTGGGGCAGCTGCCTCCCCCACCACGAAACCCCTAATCACCACCACTGCTCAACAATCGTTGGTGAGTCATAAATTTTAATTCCACGGCGATTTAAACATGACAATGCTTCACACATTGAAACTATTATAATTTTCTCTATAGTATTTATGATTTTCTCTATAACCGTCAGTATTTACTTCACGATATATTTTATTCAAGAATAACGGAGCCCGATCATACATTTGCAGCAATATTGAATATTTAATTAAATTTCATTGCATTAATTTATGAACTGTTGAAATATTAATTATATAATCATCATCGAAAGTAAAGATATTTTATGATCTTTAGTTGTTGTGACGTAGTTAACAAGAAAAGAAAAGAAATTATATGTGAACAAAAGTTTATTTCACACAGTACTAAGATTTTCGAATGACACCTCGTAAACTGAAAGTCATAAAGTATTGAATTATCGAGGGAAAACACCATTTCGTGTTCAAACAAATTAAATGCGTTCAGAGGTCTGTTGGACGGAAATATTTACACGCGAAGGAAGCGATGTATCATGCGACCGTTCGCCAAGAATAGCCTTAAAAATCACTAATGAGTACAGGGATACTCAAAATGTGTTCACTGAAGAGACTCTTTCCGAAATGAAGGCCACGATACTTCACAAACCAAACTATGGACTGGAGGCTGCCGACGGGAGATCAAGGATGAATAAAGTGATGACAGGGTGTACGTTAATGGAATTGACGCAAATCGACCGCACAGTTAACGTTACTTGCACAAGTTCAGTAAGTGTATGGGAATATCCAATAACTCCCACAAAATTCAGACAAAAATCGTTATATCAGGGCGCAGAATTTCTTAATAAGGCCAACGTTGTCACATATAATATATTTTAAATATTGCTAAAAATACAAGTGTCTTGAACAATTTCTGAAGGGTATGATGCTATTACTATACACTAATGACCAACACCTTTTAGAAGAAGAAAATGTTTTTAAAATACGTGAATGATTTTGAAAAATATTATTAGGTTACGATCGTGCTTCATGATAACGTTTATCTTGATTTATAATTACCCTGTACAACCACATTTCGAGAGTCAGAAAACATTAATACGAAATACGTCATTGGAATAACTACCATTGCATGGTAATACAGTGGTTTCTGTAGAACTATTACGCACTGTAAATTTGGTCTAATTTTTTTCGAAGTTGGATTATTATGAAATAGGTTTCATACGTATAACTTTAATCTAGTGTAGCAATTTGATTTACATCAGCATTTAGTTCACACTAGATTATCACTTCTGCTTCAGTCAATGCATATTGGTTTATATTTTCTAGTGAACAACTATCTAATATAAATATAACCATGTTTAACTACATTGCAGAACACGTATCTAGAACAAAAATGTATAATCGTCATCGTTTATTCTCAGAGACTGATTTACTGAATGATTTTACCTCTATTTCACGGCTAATTGTTTGTGCCTAGTATACAAAATTAACAACCTACGATATTTTTATAAATATTCATTCACCCAGTTATGTGGTGTAAATTACTTAATTATGAGGCTATCACTAAAACAAACAACACACGTTATCGTCAAATCATTTTTATTGTGGCTGCATTCTAGTCCCATGGAGTACGTGTCGAAACAGTGCATTTCTTTGTACCAATATGCGTGCAGTTAACATTGGTCTAATGCATCGTGACAACCTACAATTTGAAAAAAAAAAAAAAAATATCAACCTTTCGGATATCTGATGAAGCGATAAAATTGAAAAATACAAAATGACAAAATTTCGAAACATACCGAAAATCTAAATAAATAATATTGTAAATGCAAAATAATTTCTCTCTCGTTGTACTAAATGATACATGTACATATTTATTTGCGAATAATATGTCACAAAGGTACCTAATATTTTGGATATAATTCTATTTGAGGGTGGAATTACCCCTCTCCGTTTTCCTTTTCCAACGTTCTACAAAGAGAGAAGAAAAAAGATATCTGCTCCTTC
This sequence comes from Laupala kohalensis, assembly GCA_002313205.1. Taxonomy (NCBI): domain Eukaryota; kingdom Metazoa; phylum Arthropoda; class Insecta; order Orthoptera; family Trigonidiidae; genus Laupala; species Laupala kohalensis. The sequence continues at coordinate 189,123 of NNCF01126451.1, forward strand.
TTTTCGCAACACAGCGAAGTCAAGATGAAAGCACACTGGTTGAACAAGAGATAGAAGCATCATATTCCGCACCACTTTATGTAATTCCTGGTTCAGGTAACATCCATGCATTGTAGAACACTAACAATGAAAAGGCGTGTGAATGAGAAGTTAGGAGAGTCATGGTGTCGGAAGATAATTGCGTAATCTTACGGAAAGAGTATCCGCGGGGAGCATAAGGAAACGAATACACGCAGTAACCATCCCACACAGGAGTAGTGTAAAACAACACCGGAGTAAAACTTCCTCATTTCTAGGAAAAAATAAACAGAAGTTTAAATAAGATTCCAAAGAAAGCCAATGCTTTTTTTTATGAGAAAAAACAAAACAAAACAAGAGTAACCTACTGCGTTTGCTTCGATGTAATAAAATTAATTATTTTGCGGTGAAAAATTTTTCGTAATATAGTTCTTCTGTAAGTACAAATTTACATCATATTTAATTCCTTATATAAGCAACACAAAAGAAAGTAAAGCAATAGACTCTTTAGTTGATTTTGTACAAATGTAAAAATAAATAAATTCCCAAACACTCCCTTATTAAATTTTGGAAAATCTCTCAAATATATATTTTAAAGATAAATTTAAAATATACATTAATAATAGAGACATTAAAGCTCAGGGATGCTAAATAATTATTGTTAATCTCTCATAAATGCTAAAAAAACTCGACTAACATATTCTTCGAAAAACATTAAAACTTAAGCCTATAAATTCCACAACTTTTAGAATTCATTAGTAACGCAATATTGTAGATGATAGTCGAGATATAGGGATAAACTGATGCACGGAACATCTCGGTAAATGTTGTAACGAAAAGAAATAGGCACGTAAAGAGGAAAAATGTTCAACATCACAATCATGAAATGAAATTCATAACATTAACTAGTATCCTAAATTCTTGTTACGATTCATTCTATCGGCACTGATACCTGATCCATCTCGGAGAGAACTAAATATAGCAAATCCCTTAAAGAAAAACCACATGAAATAATTATGTCATCATGTCATAATTCCGATGTGACACTCGGCTGACCCCGTGACCTCTCGTAAGAGATTTCTCTTGACTCTGAGTGGGCAGGTATTGTTTTTCACATATTTCAAGCATGACGCATATTTGCATTTCGCAAATTCCATTTGCAAAGGTTCGCGAATGAAATGGAAATTGAGGACTTTAATCATTAATATGGGCAATGAAGAATTATTCAAATGAAGAGTTGAAGCATTTCATAAAATGTTTAACAAAAGAAATAACAATTACCTTAATTTATAGATCGTTTTATATCAAAGAATACGGAGAGAGTTTTATTAATTTTAAAGTAAACTCGTGATTTAATTATTCCTGATGAAGACTTCAGTTTTAAAACAATTCACACAAATGTTTATTTCAAAAGTGACATTGAAGAGCATAAAAATATTTTTTAACACAAAAGAAAAAAAGAAAATTAATATTCATAGCTGAAAGATATTATTCTGGCAATTTGGTTGACATAACAAATGTCCATATTTTTTAAGGATAATTGTAATAATTTATGAAGTTAACAGAAAGCTCTTCGAGGCTGATTCCTGTTTTAAATTCTTTAAAAATGAATGATAAAGAATAACAAGTATTTCATATATTATTAAACATAATTGCCATAAATGACACTGCAGTTTACGATAAAACTTTATTAAGGGCCCCATTGATTATCATTACCATAATTCACTTTTTATTCCCTCCTGCTGTAGTTAATTATGTGGATTAACATGAGGCAAAAAGCAACCTACATAAACATCAGCCATGGAACACGTATTGATCATTGACCAAGAGCAATATTTTAGATGACTAAAATGTACAAAAAGGTTAAGCTTCTCTAGGTAATGTGTTTTTTATGGTGAAGAAGAAAACAATAATAAAAAAAAATATACACAAAATATCTGTCATGATAAGACAGCCAAATTTAGAGCGATATTTCAGAAATAATTCATTTAGGTAACGATACAGAGTTCTTGTATTTGGTGCAATGTGGGAGTATCAGAAATATGATTGTATTTCGTCGCATAATATTCGACAAATTTCAAACTCAATTGTAATAGATTCATCTTCGAATTATATATGCGCTCATGCATTAAATAAGTTTCTCAGTGTCCAGCAGACTAGAACAAACGTCTTCAAAGTTTTCACGACACCTCTGAACAGAAAAAAAAGTTGAGACGAAAGTTATATAAAACTGACGAAAAGCGAAATCGAAGCTGCGGAGCTGCTTTTCACACACGAATACATCATCAATTGCCTCATCCAAAAGGCTTACTCTCCTTGAGCAGCTTCCATGTATTGCTCTGAAGATCGGTGAGGTGACCCCAAAATGTAAGCACGTCCAGTCGACGGCTCGGGCATCGGAGACAGTCGCCTGTCGAGACGCCGTGACCTCCGCCCATCCGTATCTCTAAACAGGTCTCCGCCTTCTTTTATTACAAATCTTGGCGCCACTAGGAGTGTCTTCTTTCTGTACAGCAGATGGAGCAGTGTGCCCGAAAAGTTTCTTTTCATTCATATTCAACGGAATCGAATGTAGATACGTTTATGAGACAACAATGTAAAATCTTTCAATAAAGGTATGAGGGTACTAGTGGTTGGAATAGGAGTGCCATTCTTTATTACTTTTTATTTTAATACTACAAATATTCTGTCCATACTTTTTCGAAATAAATAAAACAAAAGAAAAAATCATTTATTAAAGTTAATAGGAAAAACTTGCCTAATTTTCTTTTATTAGCACTTGATACTACATATCACATTGAAATAAAAACGTTTGCCGAACTTCGTGAATACTAAATGTAGAAATTTCAACCATTGGAAAAAATAAATACTACGTCACATCCGTTTCGATGTAAAACACTAAAATGGATCTTCGAAATTTTCTTAAGTCATTCGGTCATTGGTTGTTCTTAAGTGATATCGGTCATTGGTTGTTCCGTAAATAAAAATGTACTTTTTGGTAAATGACTTAAGAAAATTTATATATATAAACAAGCTCGGTATTGGAATTAACAAGAATATTAATGAACAGCTCCAAGCTTCTGAAGTATACTAAATACAACCTAATTTTTAAACATAACAAGACAAGTCTTCCCTTTTCCAAGACAAAAACTTCAATCCTTTCTCCGAATTGCCACAATTTATTACTATTAAATAACAATTATTAAATCACAATCTGAAGTCTTTCATTTCAGTCTAGTCATAACATACACCCTGGATTAAAAGCGTCACGTCAACCGAAAGTAAATAATAATTACAGCATTAAAATGAAAGAATACGGTTCAATACTTGTCCAGAATATGAGTTTGTCGCATTTGCACTCAGGGATACTATAACGTATCTACCTGCGCGGCGGAGGGTAATGCTTTCGTGATAGTCGGAGATAGAGTATGAGGGTAAGGAAAATTTGGAAAGTTTGTTGCAAATGATGCACTTTCGAAGCAATTCACGATTCAGTAAGAGTATTTTTTTTCTATCATATAGAAATAAGTCTACGTGCCACACAATGATTTTTACGGGAAATAAAAGAGATATAGTTTTTTTGACACGTTTATGGTGGGGGTGGCTTGAGCCAGGAAGCCCACAACCTATAAATCCGCCAGTGCTAATAAGGAGACGTAATGAGCTGGATTAGAATTTTTAAGTGCAAATTTCTTATGAAAAAGGAAAGAAAACGGAGCTAAAAGTGATATTTACTCAACTAATTCGACAAATCTTGCTTCCATTCTAATTCATCAAATCATCAATCATCAGAAGGAAAACATAGCAAGTAAACGTATAACATTGTTTTCATTTTTCTTTTCGAGACTTAGTTCTTCTAATCGTTTAATAGCTTCAGTCAGGTACCCGCGTTTGCTAAAAACCACGAATTAAAATTAATTAAATATTGGATAATGATTCGAAACCATACATAAAAGGTATAAATATCACGTCATATCTCCTATAAATGATAAAATGCGCTCCAGAAGATTATTGGAAAAACTGCAGTAAAAGGGGTAAAAAGAAGGATTAATGCGGTAGGGAGAAAAGGAGATAAATATAGAAAAAAAAGGTGCCGATGAAAATGTCTCCCTTCTCATCTAAAGACAAAATTCACACTGTGATATCTTTCCAAAAAGCTGCAAATAAGATAAAGGAAAAAGGCACGTACCTAAAAATCCTAAAGATTGGTAATAAGAAAGAACGTAGAAGAAGAGACGTATGATGGAACGTATGGTATTCTTTCTGTTACTCGCACACACACCCAATTTCTATCCACGCAGAAAAGCCCAATCCGTAGTGCGAAAGCAACGTCGAGTGCAGCACCTCGTACGCCGGGGAGCTTGTCATTCGCCCACGAAACTGGAGAAGTCATAAATAAACCGAAGTGTTTCGCAAGTGATGCCATGGCGGAGCAGAAAATAACGACGGGGACTCCGCGATGCGGGGGCGTGAGTGACAACAATGGAGAGTGCATTTGCAACGGATTAGGACAGACAAATATCGCGATGACTCAATGCCACATGAAATAGAATCCGTTTTGAAGAAGTGGGTTAAGATTCGTCAGCTTGTGTTCGGTAAGCATATGCGACCATGACACAGACATGTAATGTTCTCGTACGATGAATGTATAACTGCATTACACCTTCAAATCCATTTTACATCTTTTCGGAACATTTCTTAGAGAAATGAAAAAAAATTCACAAGATGGTACAGAAAATATACAACAATAAAAAATGCTCGTCAAATAAAAATGAATAATTAATCCTCCGTCATGTTTTTGATAGCATTATTTATGTCGAGGTGAGGTTTTTGCTTATAGATCTTAAATAAAATGTATACTCGCCAATGCTTCGATGCGATTTGTATCTTCCTGGGGGTTATTAAAAAACAAAGGATTTCATTAGAATTACAAAACTAAACTTACTATTAGTATTCATTTTTATGCTTTGTTAAATATAGGAAGATAAAAAATGTCTCAAAACGTTGGCGTGTACATGGTGTATTTAAGACCTATACACAGAAACTTCACCCCGTCATGAATAATGAAGTTCAACAAAAATATATGTATAAAAATTATGGTAACTTAAAGCAAACGTTCCAGGAAAGAAATAATTAAAGAAGGTACGTATTATATCTTTTAGTTAAAATAATGTACCAAAATGTTAGTATAACAAATTCATCGAACAATTAGAAAAAAAAACTTTCTCATGCAAATGTAAGAAACTGTTTTAAATACAGGAAATTGAGACTTCTGAAGACTCAGTACTATTTCCCAACAAATAACAAAGTCTAGGTTCAACGCAACTTCCTCGCGTCCACGTAAATGGCGTCCTACTTCTACGAATTCACTACCTAAAAAACGCTCTATGACTTGTAAAAATATTCACAAATGACGTCCACATACAATCGTCACACGTAACGAAAGATATTAGTGTAAAGGGGTTTCTTTTGGACATTTAATCCATCCCATTGGTCCATAATCCATTTAATCTATTATCTCCTGCAAGCGATTTGAAGAACGCCGAGAAAAATTGCCTCTGAATACCTTGAAGTTGAATGTGTCTTACACTACAATGTACTAATATGAGTGGACCGCTAGGTGCACCATTTTAAAGGGGNCTTACACTACAATGTACTAATATGAGTGGACCGCTAGGTGCACCATTTTAAAGGGGTCATTAAAATTACCCCTTCTCATGGCAACAATGACAATTCAATCATTTCCCCCATTGATCCATTAAAAGCCCTTACCCGATGTAACGGATAACGCTGTGGAGTACACTAAACCATTCCCCATGCGAAAAGAAAGCGAGACATAATCCCAGCATTCGCTTATAATCTACAAAATTTCTTATACATGTCAGCTCTAGTTAGGATTATTTTTATATTGCCAAAGTTGGCATAGCTTTAAGTGTAGTATATTTTTGTACAGCGACTTTAAAACAATGAAATAAAAATATACATTACCAATTGTTTCAATAGGACTCCAACCTCATCCTCCGCTATTTGCTTACCTGTAACAAAATATAATGTTAAGATATGTGGCATAAACTTCGTACTCTATAAAAAATTAAGCAACCATTTAATTCATTTTTATTACTACGACAAAGAAATTATGCATCGTTACTTGGTAAAACGCACTTTTGATGGTCGAATTAAAAATAAAAGATTCCCCTCCCAAAACATTTTGTTGAACAATATACAACAACAACAATAATAATATTAATAATAATAATAATAACAACAACAAGCATCTTTATTTGGATGCGAAGTTAAGGCAAATGCCTTCTCTTACACTTAACCTCTTTGTGAATACATTTACACGGAAAAATAACTATATGTGAAATTAACTACGCGATAAAAAAAATAGAAAAAATTAAAAAAGGAAGAGCTATAAGAAAGGAAAGAATAGAAAGATACTCCTTCAAAAGTAATTAATACAATAGAAAGATTCTCCTACAAAAGTAATTAAAAGAGAAAAATATAAGGTTGTGCGTATTGAAAAAGAGTTTTTCTTGTTACTTTTCTCACATTATACATAGAAATGAAATCTGGACTTTTCACATGCTAAAATAACTAGTCGGTAGAGATATTGTTCATATTGCATTTTTTTCATCACATGGAGTCAGCTACGACCGATTGTTTTCCAAGTTATCTTTGCATATTTCAGATCAACACATTGTGTGAGACACCAAAATCATATCCGCATCGAAATGATGTATAATTAGCAGTGGAATTCGGAAAAGCAATCTTGGTTGGGAGTGGGGAGTCTTCAACTTGATCCCTAACCCTTTGTATTCGGGTATACAAGGAAAACTGTACGATCATTCTCAAGATCATCAATGTGATTTGGCGTAAAACAGCTATTAGGTAATAATACATTCAAATCTCTGACAATAAATTCAATTCGTCGTTCCGGAACGGCCGTTTTCAGAAATATTAGTTCACAAATTACGAACGCGATTGATCACAAAAAAGTGGTATCAAAAACATCAGCATAAATATATCAGCGAGCGAATTATCCTTAGAGGATCAAGGTCGTAAATACTTTCATTTAGGAAATAAGCGACAATATCAAAATTTTTCTACAGTTCAAGTGTATTTATTTGTTATCATAGACTATTGGCACAAATTAAATCATTCAAATGTTGAAGTATCATTCTATGTCATAATTCTCAAATACGGACAATCCGCGAGAACTGAACGCGTAAACCCGTTAATCCTCCATTGCTGCGCCACTATGTGCTGCTGTACTCGGGAGTCCCATCAAAGAATTTACACCAATATGAGTAAAGAGAGTTCATAAAATTAAAATAATCCTACATATCATTAAATTTTCATGGAATATACGATTCCCGCTGCATTATTCACCCATTCTGGTCCGAGTTATTCTCCGGTTTTCCTTCGGACAGAGGTGGATTTTTTATACACGCTCTGCTGGCTTTTGTCTTTTGTCCATTGAAATAATAAATCTATTGAAATAATAAATTTAGTTACATTAATCGTTACGATTTTTAAACAATTTTTGTACCGAATTCGGAAAATTATAGTTTTTGGAAAATTGTTAATAATCTACAGTTTAAAATAATACGTACTTGTGAAATAAATTTTTTGTTTTATTAAGCACAAATTTGTTGGTATTCTGTTAATACTAAAACACGTACCGAACAACTTTCACACTTATCTTAGGAGTGTGCTGAATTTTCAATCCGCCTCTGCCTTAGGACCCTTGATCGGAATTGATGGGATGGTCCCTTACTTGCTTCCTGAGACGAAATTAGTTTATCGTCCTCCATGTGGTCATACGAATTTTGTAACTGATTTGTTGACAATAAAGTTTATTTATTTAATTTTTA